>VRYO01002482.1:2482317-2504813 GCA_009812075.1 Sialia sialis
GCCCCCTGCTCGTCAGTGGCTCCGGCTCACCGCCCACCTGGCAGCAGCTCTGCGGCAGCTCTCTCCCTGGCCGGCTCTCACTTCCGGGTTGACATTTCACTGGGATTTGTCCATAGATAAGCCGCACCTGAATATAAGCCGCACTACTGGGGTAGGCTGGATTCTTCAGTGAAAAAGGTGCGGCTTATATTCACGAAACTACTGTACATAAATTTTGGAAAGGGTGTTTCCTCCTTTATCTTTTCTTTTTTATCTTTTTTAATCCCTCTGAACTTCCTATGAAACTCACAGTTGCACAATAGTTGAAGTGCAACCACATCAAAAGCTACAGATGCGTTTTGCATGCTCCAAACATTCATTGCCTCCTTGTATGAAATCTTGGATGATAGAAACAAAGTGGAACTGAACATTAACCATACTGAGCAGAAAGGGAGTTTGTTACAAAAAGATACCAATAGAAAGCAGAAAGAGACAAATGCTCAGACTCAAGTACTACTGCAGTCTTTTTGAGACAAATGGCCTGAAGGAATTCTGTCCCTCAGATCATTGACCTAAAGCTACTTTACAACTGGTTGGCTAGCGATAAATCTGTTGCTTTAGTTTATATTTTGTAGGGAAAAAACCCTCAGACTGTGTATAAAGAGATAATAAATAATACAAGCAAATACCTTGGAGGTTATATTGTTTGGTCATTTTCGGCTATCTCTGGCTTCCAATTGCAAGAGCAATTTCTGGTGGTAAAGCTCTAAATTTTGTCACAGTTTGTTTAAGGTGTCCTCCAGTGAAACTGTAGCTTTCTTAGTTTCAAAGTACTTCTTCCATTCCTCACGAACTGCACAGGAAAATAGCAATAGTGTTTGGTCTTCTTCCCCTTATCATAAGGTCTGCTGAAGACAGTCCTGACCTGCTCACCTCACAGGCATCAGCTGGCCAGTGACACATGGCAAAAGGTTTCTTTAAAAGACACATTTAGTGAAAAAAATCTTCATTAAAATTACATTCACTCTAAATGCAACTGAATTGTCACACAAACACCTGCAACAAAAGGCTCTATCTGAGATGAAACACAGCGTCCAAACCCAAGGTTTTATTCAACCTGGCTGTTCTGCAGGTTCTGCTGCACCTAAGTGCTTCTGGCCTGTGCAGAAAGGTATGTCCTTCCTATGGACTTCACAATCTGAAGTCCACAACTCTACTACACCAGAAAATGTAGCACTGTAGATTTAGGCAAAATTTATGCTCTTCATGGCCAGAGATTTTGAACAGCTTCATTTTATACTGACATCCCAAATTATGGGAAAGTTACCTTTACACATCACTATGATTCCTCCTATGTTGTTAATGTGCTATCAAGAGCTGGCACATAAATGCCCTGTATGTGTTGTGGCACTCTTATGGCCACTGCATACCTGCAGTCTTACACAAATCCCTTCTTTCAAGGCACAGAAGCAGGAAAACTGAAACTCATCCAAAAGAACGCAGCTGTTGGAGGACTCTCTGCCATGTAACTGAGAGTACCTGTCAGCATGGCAGTCTTAGGAGGATATTAAATACACATTTGGATGGCTGGTACTGCAGAAAATGCTCTTTCCTTAATACCTTGTAAAGATATATGCCTGTTACGTGCCCTTACTTACGAAACTCTACAGGTCTGATAAAAAAAAAATCAGAGGAACAGATGCTTCTTACAGAACCTGCATAAGCTGTCTGAATCATTGTGAAATAGCCTTTATTTTATCTAACATAATTGAAGGCAATGCAGGTGCCATTTAAGGCTTATCTCTAGCTTGAATTGCAGCTCTGTGCTACTACAGAATTACTGCTCCAAGCATCTAAGTTTGTGGTTTTTAAAATACAAATTCCCCATGCTGCAGGGTGTGGTGCAGCCATGTCCTCAGAGAATAACTGAAAGAATTGACTTGTCTCCTTGCAATGAGCTAGAAGTAATATTTGAGACTCATAATGACTTAGATATATTTAAGCACAAAAGAAAAAGCTCTCAAAATATCAAATCTCATCTCTGTATAACTGGGATGTGAGCCAAGGAAGATGGTTTTAAGTATAAACTTGAAAAGAGTTTTACAAAGAAAATTCATGTGAAATTTCAATGAGATTTGGCCTTGTTAAAAAACAAGGTTTGTCAAGCCTGTCACAAAAGGCTTGTAACTTCCACGTCACAGGCTGAATACCACTGGATAGGAGAAACAAAGATTGTCATGCAATTTACCTGAAGCCCTATGAACACAGTACAAGCACCAGCCAAAGGCAGAGTTAGAATATGCCAGCTGCCCTGGGCCTCAGAGAAAAGCAGCCTGCAGTAGCTCTCTGAACACTGCACATACATGAGACACAGCTTGAAAGCCAGAGTACCCTTAACATTATAAGATGTGCCACAAAAAATTGCAACCTTGAATTTTTCTAGCATGCTATGACAAAAAATAAGTCTTTTTGGAGCTATTGGTTAGCAAACTGCTCTCTCTGCAATTAAGTTCACTGACAAGGAGACAAATATTTTCAAATTGGTTTCAGTGTAATTTCTCAATCACTCAAAATTCCAAAATAAATTAAAAGTGTACCATGGTATCTCCTCAGCTTATTTTGTTCCAGTAGCCCTTTAGCTGTTTTGATCAGTTCTTCTCTCATTTTTTCCATGTGCCTTCTGTTTTTCTTCATTTGTTGCAATTGTTCTACCATCTTGTTTTCTAAAGATATTACATTTATATTTAGCAAGCATTTGAATACTCTAAGTACAAAGGATCAGTCAAGACTTTTGTAATACACTCATCACAAATTATGCAAAAGCTCTGTCAGAACAAGCAGTACAAATGATTTCATTTTAATCAGGTTTCATTTTAATCTAACTTTCCAGAATGGCTGGTGCTTTAGAAAAAGGGAGAAATCCAGCATGCATCCAGGCATTCACACACATGCAAACAAACACCTTTCTATATGTTTAGACAATATATCACTAAAACTACGTAATCAAGAAATGTATTCACTCCACACATTGCAAATTCTTGCCAATGAAGCCAAAAAAGCCTCCAAAAGACTATTTTCTGCTTAAAATACATTGAAATAAAAACGTAGAGAAATCTTGCCTTAAACTCTAGCTGGCAGGACAATATCTCAGGCTTCCACTAGTGTGCAATAACAGGTCAAAAAACTTAACTTCTCACTATCCTCCTTTTCAGCAACACTACTTGTGATTTTCTTTGTTACATTCTCACTTGAGCCTGCAGTATTTAATCTGATCTCCCTCCTTTTCTCCTTCCATCCACAAGTTGGGTTTTCTAGTGCTGGGAACTTGCCAAGCTCTAGCATGGCCCATACAATCATAAATACCTAGAATTTTCTAATCATAATTTAAAATTTGTAACAATACTGTGAATTAATGTATGTATAGCATAGATATTTATGCCTTCATTGACACTTCACTCTTGATTAAATGTTTCACTTCCTTGCAATTTCTTGGAATCATGTATTTACTTGCTGCCTGAATTACAGGAACTTGAGCTGGATTTACAGTAAGTGCCAAAAAAGGTGGACTAGGAGGCGACATATACTCTTTTGGAGAAGTAAGAAGATTTTGCTTGTTTTCATCTGCCTGTAGAGTCAAAAGACACAACTGTAAGTACATAACCATAATCCTGAAGAGTTACATTGGACATATGCCCCGAAAGTGGCCTGAGTGAATGAGAGAGCTGAATCTGACTTCTGCAGGTAGGCTTCTTTATTCTGCTACCAGTACACATGGCTACTGAATTAAAGAGCTGGATCTCTGCAAACAAAATGGCAACACTGAACACTTACATCACAGAGAACATACAGACAAAACTACAGAATACTGCTAATTGTTCTTGTCCCTGTCCATAACCCCATGAGTTACTGACATTCCCATGCATGGCCAGGAACTAAGGGCCCTAAACCCTGGTTCATTAATTATGAAATCAAAACCTGCCAATTTCTAAACTAAAATTTGTAATTGCAAATTGTAACTGTTTAGAAATAGTTGATATTCATTAGAAAATCTGCTAAGTAACAGTGTATGAATTTATCTAAATTATTCTCAAATCTTTCATATTTATAATCAGTCACCAGTCTTACAAAATTAGATTGTTTCTAGGTGGAGGACTATATTTATTACACAAGAATATTACCTTAAAAACATACTTGATTATCCAGTTTTTCACCAAGACCAGCTCTAGCCTGCTTAGTTCTGTTTTGCTGCAAGCTAAGATAAAATCAAAAAAACAAGTGAAAGTTCATTGACCGAAATGGTTTTATCTCTCCTTTTCTTTCATTTATTTGAAACCTGTAAAGTAAGTTTGGATTGGTGAATTAACATTATCCATTATCCATTATCTTAGAAGATTGATTATTTTCTAACCTTTGTTTTTTGCAGATATAATCTGCAGTTTGATCTTCCATTATTTTTAGAATTTCAGCATGCTGTGTTCTTTCTCTTCTTAATTTGGTATCTTTTTGGTGCTCATTATTTTCCATGTTTGCTAGTTCTGTCACAGGATAGTGATGACAAAAACACATAGATTACACTTGAAAAAAATCAGGCTGGTTTGACTATCAATGACTGGCCTTTGCAACCTGTATTGGAAATTCAGTGAATCAAGTGGTGTTATCTCCAGATTTGGAAATGTTCCATGAATAACAGAAGAAAGAAATAAAGAAAAAAAAAGGTATTTTTGTTATTAGAATTTATATCTGACTAATTCTGGTGATTAGACAAATGTATCAACTATAGTAAAGTGTTTATATCAGCACACAGTGATAATGAAGGACTCACAAGGTAAAACTACATCTTTTTGAAAGATATTTAATCTGCAATTTAAATTATTTTAAGAAATTATTTTATTTTCTTATAATGTAGCTTTACTTTGTTGACTTTCTAGAACTCTTGTTTTAGCCGAAAGACAATAAAAAACATTTGCACCCTTTTAATGTTTAGTGTGATTCCGGGGTCTCTGGTTACCTTGGCCTTGTTCACCACTGTGGTTTCCATGAGTAAGAGCGGTTCCTTTGGCTTTGTCATTCCACTTAGGAGCATTGCAGTCTTCCTGATCTTGGCTGAGGTCATTCTGCTCAGAGGTCTGTAACACCAGGTCACAGTTTCCAGACTCCTGATCTGCAGGATTTGAATGGTTTGGTGTGAAGAGAGGTCCATCAGATCCACTTTGATCTGCATAACAATTGATAATACAAAACAGAGATATTATTTTATCATAAATGTAACCATAATTATTTTTCTTCTCATTCATCATCCTCCTTCACTGGTTAAACTTACCTTTTTCCCAAAACTGCTTTTCTGCAATCCTGTTGTTATTGTCTTGCCTATTGTTTTTGTGAGAAACTGGAACAGGTTCTTTCTCACCCCATTCCACAGAACTGGGCACTTCCAGATTTTCTACCTGATGCCTGCTTCGTGTACTTTCTAAAAATGGTTTGCTTTTTTCAGGTTTCTGTTGGGAAAGGCTGGGTAATCTTGATCCATGACCAAACCTATTAGCTTCTTCCATAATGTGGTGTTTTTGTTGAGTTTATGATGGTAATGGATAAACATCTTCAAAATATTCCACGCCAGGTAATAAATATAATTCAGGATAAAGTGCCTGAAATTAGAGAGTACACCCATCAGACAGGACAAAGAAAATGTGCAATGTAAAGTTTCTGAAGATGGCACCTTACAAGTCATTCAGTACTTACATAAGGAGGAGCAAATGACTGCAGTTCTGTTTCCTGCTCTGCTTTCACCTTGGAAAATAAAGTATGGAAGCATAACAAATACAATACTTCTTTTATCAACAGTGTTGCATGTGACATATGCATTCTATTGTCATTTTTTGCATACTGCATTCTTTTACAACCAGCACTCTAATCTTATGAGGAAAAAGTATCTCAGACTAAATTGTATTTTCTGACATAGTTCTGAAACTTGGCCTATTTTTCAAAATCTTAATCAGACTCACAAGATTACAGGCACATACTGAAAGTATTTTTATCCTTTGCACTTTCTCTTATGGTTCAAAGGACCTGATCCAACAGTCACAGGAAAAAGAAAATTTTCAACGTTCTTTATCAAAAGTTGCTTCAAGTTGAATCTGGACAGAAATGTTGAGTGTCACATAATTTTCTCTATTAACCTAATACAGTATTGTAAAATATTTAATCCATATGGAAAAAAAATCTAATATTATCCTATGTCTTCTTGTATTTATCATTTTCCTTCATATGATTTTTGTGACATACACTTCCACATTTCAACAGTTGTCCTAAAAACAAAGTCTAAAACAGTCAATATATATTTGAAAGATGTACTTCAATGTAAGGAAAAGAAATCTGAGCTTACATTCAAATAATTATATTGAATTAAACACATAGGCTGTATGCAAAAAAGGAAAAACAAGTGAACATGATTTTAATTTATCTTTTCATTTTACAGACCCTTGCTTGCAAGCAGGGCACAGCTCTTAGTTCTGCTTACATTGTTAGAGTTGTGAAACAGAAGACTAAGGGGAGAGAACACTCAACAAATATTTGATCATGAAGATGTAATTCAATGAGGTTACCATGACCCTAAACAACAAATAAAGCAGTTGGTTTATTGCTTTACACTTTGTTATAAAGTTAAACATCAAGCAACAATAAACACCTCAAAGTAAAACTGTATCTTTCATTTGTCTCTATAAATTTTCATGTATGCTACCAGTATCTAATTTTCTATTAACATAAAATATTCTATTCATTTGCTGACTTTTAAAGTCTGGAGAATTTCTCCATTTATCTCTGAACTATGTGGGGGAGAAAATTAGCCATCTTACTTATCATCCAGTTAAAAAGACCACAATTCATTGAAAACATGTATACTTTCCAATTTAGATTGTATCACAGTCTTTTAAGTTTACTTTCATGTTTTTCCACATAGTTTTTGCATATTACTTAGCATTTATTCTAGTCTTCTGTGAGACTGATTTTGTGATAATTCAACTAGAAATGAAATAAAGAATGGCACCAAATTTTCTGCTTGTAGTTAATTTCCAAACCCATGAGAAAGAGGTGAAATGAGACATGGAAAAAGTATTCTATACTTACATAAATGACTCAAATCTTTGTGTATTGCATGAACAAACTTTCAGCTGGACTAATTTTGAAGTTTACTTAATCTTTAGCTATACTTTGTAAGATATATATGTAGAATTGATGTGAGGAACAGTTATGATTCACACATGTAGGGGTTTTATTACTTACATCTCAGGCTGTATTATTGCATTAAACAGTGGAACATCCAGAGTTTTCATTCAGAGAATGATGTCTTAAGTGCTTTTGGGCAGGTCACAGTAAGAGCCATTAGAGGAACCCTGACTGAGCTTCCATGGCATATTTGTTAACTGAATTATTCCCAACCATGTACAGGAATAATGGCCTTATGGATTTGGGGTTTTTTTAATGCAACCAGATTTATTATATTTAATCCATGGATTTATCAAAACTATCATCTTTTCACTGGACAACAACTAATTACACCTGTTGCTTTAAAGGGTATTTCTAATAGAAATGTCCATCTTTGCATTTGCATCTGGGGAAGCAGATGTGCTCTGACAAGAGCTTATCCTGCAGCATGTTTAAAAGAAATGCCAACAGTGCTCCTAAAGTTTTCTCTATGTGATATCTCATCTGCAGGAATGAAATCTCTGCTTTACATTATAAAAGAGATCACTAAAGAAAAAAAATTAACTTACCACCACTAGTTTTTTCCCAATGCATTTTAAAAATCTGAATTTATCTGCAATTGTCACTCCACCCAGGTACTCTCCAAGCCTCTCCTGCAGCGCTCTTAATGTGATGTGAGGAGACACCCTAGAATGTTGTCATTCATTAATACATCTGTAAGATCAAATAACGAGGCTAGTTAGTAGTAGGGGGAAGATAATGCTCTAATGTGCTGGCTTGCACAGACAGAATGACCAAAACTGGGAACTGTGTCCTAGAACTGGACCCAGTTACAGATAGGTGGCAGTCAGAGCACTGCACTGTAAGGGCTTCTAACATTAACTAGCAAGACTCACATTGCAGCAGCCTCATATGAAGGGAGAATACCACAGCAGACAAAATATGAAATTTACTTCTTCAGAATGCTGTTGCTCATCTGCAGGTGAATAATAACACTGGAAGCTAAAGTCAGGCACTTCCATGTAAGTGACACAGTTTCATGGGGCTGGGCCAGGACTGTTGAAAATTCCCTTCAAGCACCCAGGGCCAGAGGAGCCTTATCACTGTCCACTCCAAGCAGCAGGCACATTCCTTTGCTTTTGTCTTCTCCAACACAAATTCACAGTTGGGTGTGTGCATGTGTGCATGCAAATGTATTTTAAATAAAAACCAAACACTGCAGTGTGAACATTTCCACCATGATTCGAGGATGAGAATGCTGGCACAAATATGAATTGCTTCATTTAATGTACTACTTGAAAGTATGCAAATAATTAGGTAATGAGCTCAGTAGAAAAAAATTACTACAGAATAAAAAGCATCTCTGCACAATAAATTCAAATGTGCCAGAGGCACGCCAAAGCTCTGCAGCACAGCATAAGCAATTCTAATTGTTCTATGCTGCCATATAAGAAACCAGGGAACAAATGCAGACCTGAGACTGTTAATCACCCACGCTGATTAAGTGGTAGGATGATTTTGGCCCAGGCAACTCTCACTCCTCAAGCAATGCACAGACACAGCTTGGGGGATAGCACATGCCATTCTCAGCACACAGTACAGACAAGAACCTGCCAGGTCTTCCATTTGAACAGGGCTTCAACATTAACCTGTCAAGGTTTGTTTGCCCTTGTAAGCAGCCCTACAGGCTTTCAGTTCACACCTCGAATATGTAGTAAAAACACTGCAGTTTTCATCTCATGAACACAAGACTTCAGTGGGCTACAGTGCTTCCCTTGTATTATTTCAAATACCTTGGACTTAGAGAACCCTCCTCAACATCACAAAACTGCCCTGGAGCACAGGCATGCAGCAGAGGAGAGCAAAGCCTGCAGAGTGGACACATCTACAATGTATAATGGGGGAAAAGTATCTAGGAATCCAGATCCTGAGATACAGGGCAGAAATTAATCTAGAGATTATTTGCCAGTGCAGCTGCTAGGAAAATACAGTAATTAGTCTGTCACTTGCTGCCACTGGCTGGCAGAAAACAGTCACATACAAGTCACTTGCTTCAGGGTGTCTCTTTAAAAGTAATGCAAACTAGAGTTTATTGCAGCCATCTCATCTGGAAATAATAAAGTTTGGCTTCTGTGGTGAGGAATGAGGAATTAAAAAAAAGCTCACAGAGCCTAAGAAATCAAGTTCATGGGAACAAGAACTCAGACAATTACACCCTTAATATCATCCTCTAATTTCACACTAATGGAATGGCCTGTACTTTGACCTAGGACTCCTTTGTAAAGCTGACTCAGACAGCATTGGGATTGTCAAACTGACTGAACAACACATCTATCAACAACGTCCACGCCATAGCAGTACCAGCAAGGCTGCCATTCCCTCTCCTGGCTTATAATAAAAGAAGTTCTTAAAAATATTTTTTCTTTTTAAAGACATTGATTCACTGGCCAAGTATTACTTATTGTTAATGCTAATGTGCTGCAGCATTGCATAGTACCCACAGAATAATTAATAAGCAATTATCTAAGAGTCATTAGCAAGCAGCAATACTCAGGCAGATATAAACCTACTGAAATCAGTGAGGATCCTAATTTAATTTGATGCTTCATGAAATAAATTTACACTAGAATATATAGGGCAGTGGCAGATGTCCATGGCATGGTTACCACTTCAGACATGTATTCTGCACCTCTGCTGCAGACTACAACAACAAACAAAATAGGTGTATGCACTTATTTTCTCTGGTTTTGAGCAGCCTTTCAACAAAAACAGCTGTGAGAAGGAATACATTCTGCCCTACATGCTCATACCTGACTGCTGTCAGTCTTTTCAGCTACACTACACATTGCCTCAGGTGGATAATATAAGACTCAATTTAAATTAATTAAAACTTCTATTCCCTGCAGTTTTAGCTGAATTGACAGGTTTTTTTTGTTTGACAGACAAAGTACATGTAACAGCTCAGTTTCAATACACATCTTTACATTATTTGCTTTCTCTACAATTTCTTACCATGCTAGATATACACAGATTCTGTAAGCAAAGTGTTTAGGAGTATAAAAAAAAGTTCAAAGTTATGACAGATTAAAAATGCAACTCCCTGCACCAGGTTTGAGCCTAGGACTGGGAACCAGGGTATTCTTTCACTAAATCCTTTAAACAGCTACCAGAGAACACACAATACGTAGTGCTGTGCACAGCCCCTCACTGCTCAAGAAGAAAGAGGAAATGCTGCTGGTTCATGGACTGTAATGCTCCCCTTTGAGAAACAAGGCTTCAGCTCTTTCTCTGGACTGAGAGAGCCCAGATCATCATATCCCTGTTCACAGGAACTGACAGACTATCCTGTCTTCATCTAGCTACTGTCTTGAAGCTGGCCCATTGCCCAAAAGAATTCCAGCTTTTGATAATCAGCCTCAAGGAGACAGAAAGAATATAAGGTATGATTTTACAATAGAAATCATTCTGCAGAAATACTAGCACTGCTCTGGAAGTGCTTTTGAATGGTCTGTACCATAGGCTGCAATGGAACTAAGCCTGTACAATGCTAGTTACAGTCACCACTTACACTCCAGCAATTTAATTAGACAACAAGTTTCTGCTGGCAGATGTACTTGTGCTCTCTGGAGCAACAGCTAGACTAAAATACTGAAGGACAGTGTGAAGGACCTACCACGTACACGAAACCTAAAACTACACTCATCTTATAAATCCAGCTGAGATGAATTTGCTAGTAAGAGCTACTGGAACTGTATTCAGCTTGAAGTTCCACACTTCTGCTGGGACATAAAAAACATGAAGCTCCATCAGCTAAAAAAAAAGAACAGATGTATTATCATCCTCTTCCTATATGCTTTGTTTTGTTTAGGTGGATGTCCAATTAGTATAGGCAGGAATGGCTCCTTTGATATTAGCACAGGGACTAGAACAGTGATGCCCTGTCTCACAGTGATGACCAGATAGTGAGAACAGTGACAGCAGAGTAATTTGTGACTGAATGCCAGATGACAGCATCCAAATAAGTCACATCAGAACAAGCTCCACAGTGGAAGTGAGATACAGCCTGTGCTACTGCTGTGTATCACTGTGACCGCAATGGAGACATCTTACCAAAAACAGTTGATACTCTGGAGAGTGTCATGACTACAAGAATCCCTCCGCTGAAATCCTACCTTTGTTCATCTCATAAAAAATGCAAAGCCCTGAAAGCTTGATTCAAATAGCACCACAACTTGAAGTGTGTCATCGAGAAAAAAAAATTCAAAGTATTTCTGACTGCTGTTAATAATATTAGCTACCTTGGAAACACAAGAATGCTCCTGCTAATGTCTGCAAAAAGAATAACTAAGTGGTTCTGAGCAAGGTTCACTTAAGCTGTGGTAGTTGTTCCACTGCTAATTTTCAGGTCTTGATATTTTTAGTAGAAATCAGATAGTATTGACAAGGATGCTACACTTCTCTTTAACTAGAAGCCATGCAAATTAGCTATATTAAATATTTCTGCAACTGTTGAGTTACTTAATATGAACTAGAAAATAATTCTTTCTATATACAGTATTTTTAAAGTACATCTATTTTTCTTCTCAGGTCTTCTAGAACCTTGTTGTAATACATCTTTTTTTTTATTTATGAAATTTAAAAAATCCTTGTGAAAAAGTACAAAAACTCTCACCTGTGGTGTTCGAGGTCTCATTTGATTCAATGACATGTTGGTCCCTCTATGTGACCATAGCAAATGCCAGGTGGGCTTTCTAATTTTCTTTTTGATTGAAGCATTCTTTAAGAATGAGTTTCATTCTTAAAGTTAGTCCATAAATTCCTATTTTTCATTTACTCATCATCATTCCACTTATCAAAACGGAAGTTATGCCTGTGCTGAGGCAGAAAAGTTCCAGCTAACTGCAAGCAGAACCAACCACACCTTCTACACAAGAGAGTATCTCCTAAGTAACTGGGAATTGCTAAATCATAGCCCTGCGGCTCTAAGAAATACGCCCTAGAGCATTTCCTCTTAACATTTCCCCCCCTTTTGTGAAAACAGTTTGGTAGTATACAATTTTCTAAACAATTCTACTGTTGTCCTAAAGACACAGACCTAAATCCCCACAAAACAAGAATCTTGCAGGACCTGGATCTGACAAAGCGATAACTATTGTGGACAGCAGCAAACACATTGTGCCAGCCAAATGCAGTGTTCCGAGTGACTGTGCTGGGCAACCATGACAGGAAAACACTTCCATAAATTGTAACCATGGTTCTGTCCTAACACTGCTACAGAATCATGGAATGGTTTGGGTTGGAAGGGACCTTTGAGGTCAGCTAGCCCAAGCTCCTGCAGTGAGCAGGGACCCTCCCACCTGGCCAGCTTTCCAGACCCCCAAATCCAATCTGACCTTGCAAGTTTCCAGGGGTGGGGCATTTCCCACCTCTTTGGTTAACCTCTTCCATGTTTTTACCACCTTTAGTGTTGAAAACTTCTTCCTTTCATCTCTAATCAACCCTCTTTAGTTTAAAACCATTCCACCAGTCCTATGGCAACAGGCCCTGCTAAAAAGCTTGTTTCCATCTTCCTCTTTTTTTAGTAGTTTCCTTGGTGCTCTCACTTTGGAGCTCTTCCAGCCTCTCTGTTACACACCTCCTCTGGATTTTCAGCCTGCTGAACTCTTGCTATTTTCCTGATCTCAACAGGAGATCTCTCTACTCCTCCTGCCTCTACCCCAGCTAATTCTAAGTCACCTGTTCTTGAGCAGAGTGACCAGACCTTCCAAGTCTCACCCTGGCGCTGTGGAAATTAAGATTTCCTCATGTCAGTGGGAAATACTTGACAGGGCCTGTGTGTTTGCTTGCAAGCTTCCACAATGACCCGAGGGCAGCAGCCGGTCTCCTCCGGCCATTCCCAGCCACAGGCAGGCACGGCAGCTCACACAGCTGCTCCTGCCACTGCTCCGGCCTGCAGGGAAGATGATGCATTTGCAGTGCCCGATGTCATCCCATGCTCCGGGCTTCACTGTCTGCAACGAACTAGGACTCGTAAACTGATCCTCCAGGCTACAGTCAACACTCAAACTGCTAGCAAGAACTAAGTTAGGAACTTAATTTTCTGCATCTCAAAATACTCTCCAAACTCAGCGGGTATTAATGCCAAGATTCGCCACCGTGGTGCGAAAGCTGCCTCGTCCCGCAGTCCGCAGGGTTATTCGGTGCCCGCAGGCGGTCCCGTCCCGGCACACGGAGCGGCCCCGCCCGGCCCGGGGTGCGCAGGCGCCGCGGTCCGGGGAGTTGCGGACGCGCCGGGAAGTTGTGTTGGGAGTGCCGCGAGTGCCGAGCCGAGCCCGCCGCCAACCCCGCCATGTCGGGCTCCTCCAACGTGGCGGCCATGAAGAAGGTGGTGCAGCAGCTGCGCCTGGAGGCGAGTGTGACCCGTGTCAAGGTGAGCGCGGAGCCGCGACGGGACGGACGCGCCGCCATTTCACCGCCCCGGGGCCGCGCCCGCCGCGCTGGGGCCGGGCCGGGGCCGCCGGCTCCGACCCGCCCCGCCCCGCGGACCCGGTGGGCGGCAGCGCCTGGGCTTCTCCTGGGGCTCCGTCGGGGTTCCCCGGCCGAGGCGAGCCCGCAACGGCAGCGCAGCCGCGTCCCCCCCGCCGCCCCTTGGGCCCCGGGCCGCTCCCTGGCCGAAGCGGTCCCTGGGGCGATGGACGCGGCCCGCACTGCCCGTTCGTGCCCTCGGAGCCAGGAGCGCCCTTGGTCGGGTTCTGGCAGAGGCCACCCGAGCCGGAGCGCACAACAGGCTGGGCTGGCCCCAGCACGGCAAGATGGAGATGTCGCTGCCGGGCACACCAAGTGCTTTGAGTTTGTGCCGGGCCGGGGTGAGACCGCGCCTGGCACGGCAGAGAAACTGGACAAAGTGCAGGCAGAAGCGTCAGTGCAAGATGCAACTTTTTGAAACTGATCGTACTCTTTTATGAGTTCATAGTTATAGCAAAGAAAAGCAAGACAGAATTTTTCACTGTTCAGTTTTTAGGAAGGTACAGCCTGCCAAAAACCCTTATAAGGGTGCTCAGAACCCCATTATCTCATCATAAGGATGGCTTTCCAAGAGAGCCTGAAATGCGAGTTCAGTCAAGCAGAACATGTTAAACCATAAACAGTATTTCTGAGTTGGTTATGCTAGAACAAAGATCTTCATGTATTAATAAAGCCATCTCCAAGATCTTGCTTGTTTGTCACCCTTCATACTTAGAAGTTTAACTTGGAAATTAAAACAACGAGTTCTCTTTCTTACATTTTCTTCTTGTCTTTAAGGAACAGAAAAACTACAATAAAATTATTGCATGAAATCTACTACATAAGCTGTATCGCAGAATCATTTAGCAGTATTCTTTATACTTTTCAATGTAAAATCCACATCCTCAGTAAAGACGGTTCAGTGAATTCTAATGCCAGCTTTTATTATAACTAGGTTTCTCAAGCTGCAGCTGACTTGAAGCAGTTCTGCCTGCAGAATGCACAACATGATCCCCTACTGACGGGAGTATCATCGAGTACAAATCCATTCAGACCCCAGAAAGTTTGTTCATTTTTGTAATTATGTGAACTACTTCATTATTCTTTCAGTGGTAAGTTCTTGAATTACAATTCGTAAACTCTTTTGTCATTTAAATGAGACAGGCTCTATGAAAGACACTCAGAAACTTTTGACTTGTGCAGCTGGTGTTGGTCTGGATCCCAATTTTTGTTCCCTTCTCCCCTTTTCTCTGTACTGGACACGTGCTGGGCATAGGTATGAGTAGCATAGGAAGCTTTCCTGTAGCAGAGCTTCCACCAGTTTCTGTTGCTGTACCAAAGTAGTAGGGCCAGCTACTCTTGAGATGCTATTTGGACCAGGCCAGCTGAACAGTAATTGTGCTGCATCTTCCTCTCTGTAAGGGTATTATTTCTCTGTTCTCACATAGAACTAATTGCCTGACAGCATATGTTGTGAATTCTGACTGTGGCAGATAAACCAGACTTCAGTTCTTAAAGAACAGTTCCAAAAACAGATCAGTGGTGGTGGTCCCCAAGACCACTGACCACTGTAGGGGGGAGATGCCCTCTCTGCCAGAAAAAAGTATATCCTTTTTAAAAAGTATGTACTTTTAAAAGCCCACACTCTACTCAAGTAAGCTACTACAGGAGTAGCAGTTTAAATAACGAGAAACAGTGGAATACTCATTTGGATTTTCATTCCAAAACTTTCATAGGTTCTTTAGCACTACTGCTATCACCAGGAAGACTACTCACTCATCTGGCATTTTGGTGGCTAGATTTTAGGCTAACCTCTTTAGAAAGGTGAGTTTTGGATCCACAATAGTTTCACCAAAACTCAGAGAGTCACAGCTTGGTTATTTTGACCACAGTAAACGCATTATGATGTTACTATGTTCTCTTTTCCTGTTGCCCCTTGACTTGGATCTGTTGGAGACAAGAGCACAGAGGTTATTTCAAAGCACCTGATACACAGTTAACCGTAGTTCATGGTCCTTTAGAAATCTCAATGAGCCTTAACCTTGGAAAATTCTGGTTGTGTAGCTGACTTTTATCATCCAAAGAATTGAAGTTTGCTAGATTTAAGTTGTGCTGTTAGGCAGTTTACAGAAAGGTGATGAGAGATTGAATTGTAAAAATTGTTCTCCCCTCAAGCAGACTGTAGAAAAGCTACAAATGTGTGTGCTAGCAGAATAACCATGTTTAAAGACCAGAGTAGTAACAGTATAAAAGCTGATCCTTAACTATTTAATAAATGAAACGTGCTTTTGAGTTTTTGTAGCTTTTTGTCTCACACCACACCTGCATACAGGGCACAAAAGGCTTAATATTTTCTTCCTCAGTTATTGCTTTTGGAATTCAACTCTTGTTTCTGTTCTAGTTACACTACCTCTATGTAAAACTCCTTCACTTTGCAGTATCTGTTGCAGGCACTTCCTGAAAAGAGGTGATTCTTTGTGTTTTCTTGATGAGCCAATGTGTTTGCACAGTCAGCACCACCTCACTGAAGGGGAAATGTAATTTGTTGGTTATACAGTAAATTCCCTGCTTTTCAAAGGCAAAGTAGAAACCTGGTGTTTTGGTGAGCATGAAGAGCTAGGAACAGCCTCTTCTATCCTTCCACTTAGTTTGGTTTCCAGGAAACACTAAGTTTTGATTCTGTTTTAAGAGCTCTGATTATCTTATTGTATCTTTAGGGATGGCTCATTAAAAGTTCATTTTTTAAACTAGTATTTTATAGAACAACTGGAAAAAGAGGTTTTTTTCCCAAATAGACTCTAAACCATGTATTTTTAAGAGTTGCTTCATTTAGCAGTGATACCAGTCTAACTAGATCTTGGTTTTGTTTTTCAGATCTTTTAGCATCTTTTCCTACCTGCTGATGTGTGTATGGGCAGAGTGTCTCAAGGAGTGGCCTGGTTTGAAGTCTGTACAAAAGCTTAGCTTTAACGTGCCAAATCTAACTCTAAAAGTGCTACTGTCGTCAAACTTCTTACCATCTACCTCTCCAGATGAACTGTATGCTAGTTACGTATTTCTGTTTCATACGGGAATCAGTTTTATACGCCAAGCAAAAAATAAAAGTGTCTTGACTTAGTCCGGTCTTGAAATTACTGTAAGAATTTGATTAACTTCTGGGTATGGCACCTCACAGTCAGTGCATCACACTGTAGCAGCTGGAGAGCAGAGAGGAGTTGTACATATTCTCTGCTGCTGCAAGTCTGCCTGGGGTTAACAGTCCTTCAGAACAGTGAGGCTCCAGCAGTACCATACTTCAAAGCATAACAGAAATAGAACAGGAAAAGTTTTTGGACTGTTTAGAATTCAGCTATACAGCTGTGCCATATCATAGACATCACATTAAGACTTTACTAAGATTAAGTAAATTACTCTTTATCTTAATGAGTAATACAACCTGAGGAGACAACTTACTCTATGTGCCTTCTTATTCATTTGGTAAATATGAAAAAGCACTTGCAGCTGTATATGAAAAGAAAGTAGCTCAAAGAAAACCTGACCTTTTAGCTGCCACTGAATGTGCCAACTTAGGGAAAAACAGTAGCTTATGTGCAGATAATACTAATTTGAGTGTTGCTGTGAGGTTGAAGAAGCATTTTTAGAATTTTAATGGGGAAAACCCCACTCAGAGACCTCACATAGTAACTAAGCAGCATTTTTAGATGGTAACTTTATGTACTTTCTGTAAGGAGGTTTTGCAAATTCTTTCCCATCTGTGTTTCCTTTCAACTGCTCTGGGTATAAGGACCTCTTGTTAGTGTGACATTTATAGAAGAGATACCTGTAAGAGTTATGCATATTGTTTTTGTTAACTTCAGCAACATACCTATTTTATGCAAAATGCTAATGAAATAAAATAACATGGATTTCATGGATTGCATACTGCCTTATCCATGTTCTCTGGATAGGAGAACCTTTTTGGAAGACTCCCCATAATGTCAGGGGAACAGCATACTGTAAGCTAGAAATAAGTTTTAAATATTTATCTCTTACCTGATTAACTGAAGATGTCTGGCTTAACAGAAAAAAATAAAACAACTGTAAAACTAGAAATACTTTATTTTAAAAATTTCTTTAACCAACATATTTGCCATCTTTGATGTTTGAAGCATAATCTGTTTCTACAGCATAACAGCACCTCTGGCAAATCCTTAGTGATAGCTGAACGACAAGTTGCTCAAACATGGCTATAGTTTTTCCTGCTAAACTGGAAAAAGTCACCTTTCTTGTCACGTTGGCTGCAAATAGAAAGAAAGGCACATCCTACTTGATCTTCTGCTGTAGAAAGTTTTAATGTTTGCTGTTTGTCTTTCTGAAAGCGGATACTGATCAGTGTCATTATCACTGCTTAGGAGTCCAACATCATCTGTACTTCAAAGCAGCTGCTGTATTCCTGGTCACCAGCAATTGGCAGATTTCATTTATAAGTGGAATTTTCTTCTACTTGTGTCCATTTCTCGACGCTGAAATTTAAAAGAAAAGTTGTTTACCAACAACTTCATGCAACAATGATGACCACTCCCTTTTATAGCAGGCCAGAGAGTGAAATGTAGTTATGGTATATAGACATTCATCATCCTTGATATTTTTATTTTTGACTTGAAATACAGCAGAATGTTTCTGCTTTGCCTGTTTCTCACAATATACCTCTAAATACTTCAGTTAAGGACTTTCACATTGAGAACTGCATTTATACCACTTTTCTAGGGTAACATTTTTAGTTACATTTAATGTCTTATTTAGCCTCCCCAAACAGGACTATTATCATTACTAAGACATACCTTATGAATCCACTCATACTCTCCAAATTTGGAATCAAAGGTTCCTTTTTGAAGTGACCTCAGCTTTAATGTAAAACGTGGCCCAAGTTCTTGAATTCCCACTTTCTTTTCGCTCTTGAAGATATATCTTGGGGAAGAAAAGAATTAAAATTAGGAATTAAGTTATAAGAGTATTCTCTCTCACTTTTAAATGAGTTTTGTGTAAAACACCACCTGTGGAATCTGAAAAAGATGTAGTCTCTCTGGTTATGAAATGTAGCTACTTGTCTTCCAATGAACTGAGGATTGTGTGGGAAGAGAGCAGCGAACATGCGGCCGATGGAATGGCCGAGCCTCGTTGTGAAATTATTCAGGATCACTTCAGGGACGTGTTCTGTGGGCTCCTTCCCTTTTCGCTGAAAGTAATAAGAATGCAAAGAACAGTCTGAATGCAAAAGGATTTTAATGTATTATCAAATAAGTGTTTAAAGTAGGACAGGGCCAAAAACATGCCCCAGCTATTTTTTCAAACACAACCTAACTTCATAAACAAGTGAAGGAGCAGCTGGTAACATAAGGATCTTTCGTTCAACAATAGTTCAATGAAAAAGCACAATAAATTTTACATTTTCTCCTGCACCATTCTTTACTCTTGGCAGAACCTGTTATAGCAGATAATGCAATCTACCTATCATAGGAGTATTCCCTCTGTACTCATACCATCTAGGGTTATATGAGACAGAGTATATGGGCTTCTTCAATAAAAACTAATTAGAGATTACTTATTTCAAAGACAAAAACCCATTTTACTGCAAATTACTTAGGGCTAAGTTAGCAATTCTACAGAAGAGGTGAAAGGTCTATAGGAACAGGAACTAGGTTTTACTCAAGACAAACTACATCTGATGAAACCTTTTACACTGCTGATTTTATATACCCTATTTTGTGTATGCTAGACACAGGGTATTTCCTACTGGTTATCATGTGCTATTTATTGACATGATTTTAAAAATACTTTATCAAATACTTGGTAGTTAAAGAAATACAACAAATAAGCTTGAAAATGAAAATATGCTGCTTATGAAGTAGAACGTATTAGTCCTTAGCCTCCTGTTAGCTTACCTATAAAAACACATTTACAAGATCAAGCTGAATCATATCAAAATGTAGTTTTGACACTTGAAATACACTGGATGTATTTACAAACAGATAACCGATTTTTTAACTCTTTTTTGAGTCTCACCTTTATTTCTTTACGCAAACGCACACTACTCATTCTAAAGTGAGCAGTTGGACCATCAGGCAGATGACTTAAAACAAGACCATCTGTGCACCAAGTTAAAGAAAAGCCTGGTAAAACTGAGCACGTAATTTGCAGAGCAATATTCTGCAAAATGGAGTATCCATAGTCTATGCCCAAGGTTTTGTTGTACGTTCAAACATACATTCCCAATCTAGGTAACCAGCTTTCTGAAAGATTTACATTTACATTTTGTTTGAATTGCTAACAAGGGTTATCCTCTACTGCCATCTCATTTAATGAATTCATAATGTTTTATCTAGCCAGAAAAAAATAATGGATCTTCCTGGTCAGAAAATCTTGTTAATTAATCAAACTGTTAAATTTACTGAAATAATAACAGTGCTTATCCATGCATTACAAACAACAAAAAGTGCCAATATATCTACACGCTTTCTTTAGTAATTCCAAGTTCCATTAGCCATCAGACACTCAAGTTGGCACAGTAATTTTTAGCTCTGTAATTTGCACTGTGAAGAGAAAGAAAACAACAAAGTAGATCTCTGATGCACACTACAGAACTGTTTTCTTTCCCTGATAAATACACAAAAGGATACTTGGTATTTTGCGATCTTCATTAATGACAATTAAATCCGTGAAGTCCCTTGCAATACACTGTGGGATGATTCTTTTCAAAGCCAGTCCTCTTCGATAGTAGACATGTGAGTTGGGTATAACAGTGGCCAGCTGCTCACAGAATCTCACTGTTCTCTGCAAAACAGGGGAGTTCAATTGCAATGTGTGCAGAATTCAGCACTGAATTCAGTTTTTAGGAGAATAGAAGGTTAGTCATTCCAACTACACTCCCTGAGCATATAATACTTCCACTGTCTCTATAAAGATCTGAAGATAAGCTATTAAACTACTTCATTACATTCATTCAGTTAGTGCAAAAACATTTACTTGCAGTAAAGACTGCAGCACGCTGGAGTTTTTTTTCAAGGACTTCCTTTTCCCCCTTCCTCCATCACAGCAAAGCAGGAAAATGCAAAAAGCGTAATCTCCACATTTGTTATTTATAAAGGACTCTGCTTTAGGAAAAGCTCACAGCATCTCAAAATACATTGTAACTACTTCTTCATGAACTCGTGTCTTTCAGGTGTATTTTTTTCTTATTTTTAAAGCAATTTTTTTTACGGTTTTCACAAATGCCAGTACTCTCTTCAATCAGGCAATGCTGATCATTTCAATACAAGAACACATGCATAGGGTTGGGTTTTATTATGGAGGAAACAAACAGTGCCACAGAAACCAACAGATTATATACACAAAGTTATTGTTGAGCACTACATAAAATGACAGAAAAAAAACATGTGAATGCTATTATTTTCAGTTTTAATGTAACAATCATAGGATGAA
The DNA here is from genome assembly GCA_009812075.1 of Sialia sialis. Lineage (NCBI taxonomy): Eukaryota > Metazoa > Chordata > Aves > Passeriformes > Turdidae > Sialia > Sialia sialis. The sequence continues at coordinate 2,503,462 of VRYO01002482.1, forward strand.
AACCCTGGTATCTCATAACCATTTAGTTTCCAAGTAAAAAATACATACCCCACGAGGGCGGTCTGATGTTGTAATAAGAATTTTGGGAACTGTCTGTCTATTAAAGTACGGTGCAAATTCATCAGTTGCTTCATCAAAAGCAACCTGGAAGAACAGAAGTTTTGTTAAATCCACCATGTACAAAATAACTGAGGAACAGCTGTTCAATCTGATCTATATTTTAATTCACAAGATCTATTCTGTAATTAATCACCCGAAGGCATGTGGCTTTCATGTTTTTAGGAATCCAGTGTGATGAACATGGGCAGCTGCTACTACAAATATCAGCATTGCAAAAAGAAATTATTTCATACAGATAATGAAAGAATGACATCACCTCCTAGTAAATCCATCATGTGTAAAAAGCAATTAATCAGCAGATTAACAGGAAAGTGGTGAATATTCAGTTTCATCAATCAGTTTATGTCCCTTAGAAAAAAAAATGGCTAACTTAATAGCACATTCAGAAATCAAAGCAGTTACCTCTTCATCATTGGGATCTACAGTGGTTTCATCATACACTCGCTGATTTTCAATAGTCTTTGGTATGGCTTTTGGAGGTGCCTAAAATACATAAAGTTTATTAACATATTAATGTCATTATAAAATGCAAATACCACATTCATATTACCATAATATTGTTTCTATTTCTACACAGAATTGGAAGTATTATTTATTTGATTTTCTTTTAAAAAGAAGTTACGTAACCTGGATTAAAATATGCACAGGTATTGGGACACCAGAGAGCATTAGATGGAGAGAAGCACCACTAGAACAGTGTCACTTTTCAAAACAAAACAGAAATACAGGGGAAATTTCTTTCCACTTCTATTTCTTCTGTGGAAGAAAAGCATTCTGCTTTCAACTGCAACACTTTTTAACCTTGGTATCTAGAACTGAATGACTAATAGCCTTTAATATTTACCCTGTTAACTTAGTCTCCTGTAAAACTATTGTAATACAGGAACCCACATCTGAAAATCAGCCCAGGGAAGGAAGCAAAATCTTTGTTCACAACTAGGTTTGGAATCCAGCAGATAACTGGTCTGGGCATGGTTTGGTCAGCTCTGGTTGTTTTAATCTGTACATAAATTGGAGTATAATTCCTAATAATACCAATACAAATGCCTCAGCAATCACATCAGAGACAACATTTCAGGAGTGGTTTTATGTCATCAGTTTAAAACTCTTCCTGCCTGTTTACAGCATCATTTAACACAGGAGCAATAAGATTTCTGAAGTCAGCTGTTTGATACCTCTGCTAGACAAGGCTGAAGGCTACCACAGCCAGTGAGCAGAGCATACAATCATTC
>VRYO01002482.1:2505813-2526510 GCA_009812075.1 Sialia sialis
CAACAGCCCGCCCCACCTTCCTCTGCTGCTGCTTCCACCGAAGGAACATGAAATGCCGCCGCTGCTTATTCTTGATCTCGGACACGCTGAAGGTGGGCGGGAAGAGCACCCGCTCCGGGGCGGGCGGGCCGGCGCCATTCCCCGGCACGGGGCCGCTGCCCTCACCCGCCATGGCGCCGCAGCCGCGGGGCGGGGCCGGCCCCTCACCCTCGGCCTCTGCCCCGCCGGGCGGTGCCGCACAGGCGCGGGACGGGGCCGGCGCGGCGGGCGGGGCTCGGGCCGGGCTCCGTCACGGCGGTGCGGAGCGAGGGGGCGGTGATCATGGAGTCACGGAGTACTCCGTCATGGGGTCAGAGAGTGTTCCCTCACGGAAACACAGTGTTCCGACTTGGAAGGGACCCTCGAGCATCATCGAGTCCAGCTCCTGGCCCTGCGCAGCGCTCCAAGAGTCACACCATGTGCCTGAGAGCATTGTTCATACAATTCCTGAACTCTGTCAGGCTGGTGCTGTGATCACTGCCCTGGGCAGCTGTGCCCAGACACCCTCTGGGTGAAGAGACTTCTCCTGATACCCAACCTAAACCTCCCCTGCCTCAGCTTCAGGCCATTCCCTCAGGTCCTGTCACTGTCCCCACAGAGCAGAGATCAGCGCCTGCTGCTCCTGTTCCCCTCACAAGGAAGCTGTACCTGCAGTGATGTCTGCCCTCAGTCTCCTCCAGGCTGAACAGACCCAGTGCCCTCAGCCCCTCCTCACACAGCTTCCCCTCAGGCCCTTCACCGCCTTTGTTGCCCTCCTTTGGACTCTCTCTAATAGTTCAATGTCCTTTTTACACTGTGGTGTCCAAAACTGCGCACAATACTCGATTGAGGAGCACAATCAGCTCTCTCGAACCATAACATGTTTGGGCTCGTTGCTCAACAGACAGCAAACCTGATAAAATGGAGATAAAATCAGTGTATCTCATAGGGATTATTGCTGCAGTGTAATTTATAAAGTTTGCTGTCAAAATGGGCAGCTTTGAGCAAACATGACACATTGATGGCCTGATGTCAATGTGGGTAACATCAGGGCCCAGCAGTGCCTGCCCATGCACGCTTCCACATTCAGACTTTTGCTCACAATGACTTATGTTTTGGGGAGCATCTGCTTATTAGGAGCCATAAGGGTTTTGATTGTAATGTTCCCAAAAGTTATTTTTATTCCGTTAAATTCTGTTAAAACTTGATGTTAAAATGAACAAGAACTCCTAAAGCAAATTAGAGAATCAATTTACATAAAGTCAGAATTTAAGTTTTCTATTCCTGAGCTGATTTTCATGCTTAGAGGTGTACAAATGTTTCTGCACAGCTAAGACTACACAGTGTTTTATAGAAATTGAGTACTCAGGGATATGGGAGGACCTGGTCTAAACAAGGCATTTTTAATCTCAGACTGCAAAATTCTGAGCCTTAGTGGGACTGATTAGTTCCATTTGTCCCAAGCATTTTTTCAAAGCTTGATGTTTGCTATTTTTATATACAAATACTATTTGTCCTTACTATATTTCTCTCACTAGAAAAGGGAAAAAGAAATCTCTTAACATAAACATGGGAAGACAATGGAACAAATACCTAGAAATAACCAGAACTAGAGAATATCTTAAACATTGTTCTGTCCTATAAAAAATTTTTCTTCTGAAACTCAACTTGCTTCGCTGAGATGACTTCTGCTTAACACAGATGTAAATGAAAGATCAAAGGCCTAATTATGCACAGTCCCATATATTTCTGGCCTCACTCCCATTTTTGTCAAGAGAAAATATTTCAGCTATCCTTACTGCCTTAAGGATAAGTAGTTTCCATGGAAATTAAGGTTTAGTGGATTTTGTTGAGAATATGTTAACCAAGCACTTACTGTAACTTTATCTCTCCAGCTGATGCAGATGTCAGAGATTGCAAGGTTATTTCTCAAAGTCATTAGCAGAGATTTTCATCACTGCTGTTAGCAGAGCATACGGAAATTCTGTGTTGTTTGTAGTTCCAGCTTGCAATGCTGTTTTTGTTGAGATCACTGAGTGCTTACATGAGGAAAAAGCACATTATCTTTCTTCCTCCTAGCAAGAGGGATGACAACCTCCTAATATTATTCAAATATCTTTCTTCCAAAGACTCACAGGAACAAAATAATTATGCACCATAATACAAGAACTTCCTAGGGCAGGGGAGGGACAACATAAAGACACTAGAAACACACTGAGGAAGTAGAGATCAAGGTACAATTAGAACTTCAATAGAAGGCCCAACTAATAAATGCATGCATAGTATTACTTTAGTTTTTTCACAGAAGTTCCAAGGTCTTTTTCTTGTTTTAGCTAAGAACTCTGTTCTGTACAAATAACATTTTTACCAGGATACTCTTACTTTACAACTTAAGTAGCATTGTCAAGAAGCCATCTTTTGGAAGAAGCTGCTTGGTTAAAAACAAAACAACTGAAAAAACCCCACCAAAACCCAAACAGCACTATGTACATACACGCACACACACACACACACACGCACACACAAAACTCTTCAACAGGCAAATTCTCTAGTGAATAGTGATAAATGAAGACATTTATTCCATGTCAGCACTTAGAAATTTTGCAAGAAAACTTTCTGTAAATTAGCCCAGCTTGGTAGTGAAGCATCATTTTGAGTTGTAAAAAATACCTCAAACAGTTGAAAAAATATTTTGTGATTAAGTTGAAAGGACAGAAATTCATCTGGGGAAAGAAAATTAAGCTAGAAAATATAGAAGGAGGTGAGAAAAGAGGGTAAGGTACCTCTGGATTAAATAATTTATCAGAGAACTGTTTTAGGAGTGTGCAGTTTTCTTGTTTTTCCTTTTTGTTGTTTTTTTTGGTTGGTGGGTTTGGGTTTTGTTTGTTTGCTTGCTTTTATGTAATAACCAGCATTTTTTTATTTTCTTGTTTTGTTTTGTTTTAAATTTCATTACCTGAAGGTTGAGAGCACATACTACTTGTCTTCAACATTCCTTACACTGAACAAAATGCCCCAGAAAATGCCATGCTCCAAACCAACAAAACCTCTGTCCATGTTGGAAGAGAGCTATGCCATACACACCTTCCTTCCTTCCTTCCTTCCTTCCTGTTTTTCACTTGAAAAACAAAAAGCTGTTTTAAATGTTTTTAATGGATTAATTTTGACTGTAGTTACATTACCTTATCAACATGGCAAAGCAATTCCCCTCTGAATCAGTGAGCCAGAATTCCTTCTGGTTGTTGTTAGAAGAGATAACCACCAACTGGTAAAAGTAATTTGAAGATCACAAGATTCTGAGTACAATTTGAAATGTCTTTGGTCTAAGGATTCTTGGTGTGTTAGCAGAGTAGAGCTCAAGGGGAGGGGTGACTGATTTTTCTCTAGGACAAAATTCCCCATTATTACACAGCTGGAATCAGTTCTGTCATGAATATAAAACTGATGAGGAGAAGGGAAATACAAGCAACATGAGATTACAACAAAACAGTAAGACATGAGGTGGCTCAAGGTTCCCTCAAGGTTCAAGTTTGTTGAGGTTCACATTTCAAAACCTTCAGCAGGATCCTTAGGCCCTCTGAACACTCTGGTGGTGATGAGGAGGGGGAACAGGAGCTGGGGCCTGGCAGCAGCAGAGTCCTAAGCTAAGGCGGGTGCACTCCTGTTATTCTTGCAGTCACAGCTGGTTCTCCTTCCCTTCACAGGGCTGTGTAGATAATGAAGTGGTACCCCAAAGGTCTGGTTTTGTTATGCCTGTAAGCACTTCAGCCTTGAGACTGCAGAGCAGTTTTGATCACATCTGAACCCTTAGCAGGCTGCTCACGCTCCCAGCTTCTCTCTGGTAGGTGCTCCCAGGGGCCGCCTAACACCATGGAATGTGTAGCAAAGTCAGTGATAGTGGCTTTGCTTAACTGGTAGTTGAAAAGTTAAAGAAGGATACAGAAGACAGGACTTTCCAGCCTCTGGATAAGATAAGATTATCATCTTATCTGTGAATGGAACAGTGAAACCACAAGCCTGCAGGTTTTTCTGAGGTGAGAACTGTCATTCTTCCAGCTGAAGCTATTGCTGTGTGTCGAGTAAGATCCAGAAAAGCTGAATCAAATAGCTAGGCTGGGGCACTCTGCTTCTTAAAGGAAACAAGATTTGACTACTGGCCAGGTCTCAGTATTCTCCCTGTAGTTTAGAAGTTACACAGCAAAAAGCAAGTTATAGAGAACAGATTGTAAACAGCTTTAGTTTCTCTGTGCATACTCTCATCTCTGGGCTGAAGAATCTGGTTCCTTCTACGCACCTGATTCTCTTTTTGCACAGTGAAGAATGGACGATGTGGTGGAAAAGTCAGGGTGGTGGAAGATGCGGCTATGGGAGTCTATGCTGAAGGCCTTCCTAAAGTCAAGGTAAAAGGCAAGCACTGCTCTTCCTTCTCTGTTGCACCATCAAAGGTTTGCCCTTGGAAAAGCCACATTGCACCATCTGTTCTCAGTCACCTTTGTGTCCCTCAAGTGCTAGGAAATGTGTTCCAGCATTATTTGCTCTAGACTCATCCTGGGCACAGAGGTGAGGCTGACAGACCTGTAGGTCTCCTGCTCTCCCCTCCTGTTCTTGTAGAAACTGCAGCAGTTCATAGTGCAGCCTTCTTGCTGAAACACTGTGCAAAGAGTAGTGATGTGTCCATATGGTCACTGTCAAATGTTTCAGAATGGTGTTTATGTGCATGTGAGAAAGAAAAAGAAGCAGAGCTTTTGGAAGCATGACTGAGCAAGATTTACATAATCTAAGGAAGAATTAAGCAAAGGAAAGGATTTTAAAAAGAAGGCATTTTATAAGGAATTCTTGCAAAAAACCTTGCAAATGCATTATTCAAAAATTATGGAAATTCTACAGTTTGCTCAATAAGAGTGTCCTGTTTTCAACGTTTTAAAAAATGATTTTATGTATGGACGTCAACACAGTAGTAAACATGATTATAACCAACATTATAATAATTTCTTCCCACAGGACTTATCAAGATGGCATAGCTGGCCATTATCTTAATCTGGACAGATTGGCCTGGCTAGTCCTGGGTATTTGATTTACTACAAGTGTGTCAGCACATCTGGTTAGTAGATTAGAACTACTAGATAATGCATTAATTATATATTAGCTGGGGGGAAAATGGATGATGGAGGTTTGCTAGAGTTTCAATTGTCTAGTGTAGAACACTGGAACACTTCCCCAAATAAAATTGCATTTTGACACATTTAGACTTTTTGAGAAGTTTATCCAATAGTCACCCATGGCAAAGTACTGAATAAACATCTACTGTTTCCAGCCTGGTATTTTGCTGAATTCATTGTGCTGCTTCTGGAGATCCCTACCCTTTTCTAAAGAATTATCCTGTAAAAGGGAAGATAATCAGTGGCAACATTTCATCAGCCTTGTGGGTATGTAGAAAAACTTGTGTTTCTTGGGAGGTGTGGTTCTTTTTGTAGAAAGTGATGCTTGTATCTTTCTGCTGGTGCAATTACACATAGCTTGGGCTGCCTTAATAAAACACTCCTTCATGTATGGAGGAAGGAGTTTATCCAAGATTAGGGTATGACTCATTTCTAGGCAGATATTTTTCAGAATATGCTACCTTCTGTTTTCATTTTTTAAATTCCTCATATTTTGTATCAAGGCATATTTGTGAAGTAGTGGAATAATTTTGCTGAAATAAATAGTACTTGGTATAGCCAATAATTTCACTTATTTTTCTGCATGCACTTTGCTCACAAATAGAGAAGAATTTTCTTCTTGTTCAAAATTATCACAACATAATCTGTAGGAGCTATTACAGAAATAAGGGAATTATTTTGTTACAAAGTAAAAGGTGTCAAGTTAAACTATTGTTCCCTTCCCCTTGAAGATTGCTCTTAACTCCATGGTATCAACACATATTTTATTGAGAATAAGCAAAATATTGCTTAAATATTTCTCTATTTTAATACATTTTCATGTCTGGCTATATTGCACTTGGCTCTTAGTAAATACTTTATATTTTAAGTTGAGAAAAATATTCAGGATCATTTTTTATTTGGCATTATTAGTAAGAGAGAGGTATTTATAAATAGCTAGTGACAGATAATAGTTATTTTACAAATTTGTAAGTTAATACTTGCATAAGAAACAGAAGTTGTAAAGCAATACATGGTAAGAAATTAGTCCACAATCCTCCCAGAATCTTTAGCAAGGTGAGCTAACTTGAACAATGTGCATTTTAGTATAGTTAAGTGCAGGCTAATATTGCTAGGAAAGAAAAATGCAATGTAGTTACCTGAGGGAGGGCTGCATCATAAAAAAGTGATACAGAAATGCACACAGAAATGCCATCCTTGTGAATAAATGTGGGGAGCACTGTAGCAATAGACATTTTGCTGGTGGAACAGAAGGTCTTGCCCTGACACTGAGACAGAAACTGAGAAACTGGTTAAGCAGAACTACGTGGTTGCTTTGGGATCTAGAAACCCTTTTAAAAGAAGTAACTTTAAAAGCTTCATCTCTTCAGCCCTTCAATGAATCAGGGAAGAACTAACTCACCTGGAATTACATAAAGAAAGAGAATAATCATAGAAATCTTCAGTTCAGCAGATACACCTTTTAAAAGATGCAATGTTTGAAAACTGAGTCAAAGATATTTTTTGATTAAAAAACAAAACAAAAACAAACAGAAAACCCCTTGGATTAACTAAGCCCTGGGAAAAAATTGATATATACGCCTGTGAAATATTCTTTTTCACATGAAATCTTTAAATCAAGGTGGTGCATTTTTTTTCCAAAGGACACATCCCTCAATCTAATTATCAGTTCTACCATGAAAAGGTCAGGCTGGAGACTTGTGGTGCTTTCTTCTGGCCTGAAAACCTATGATGCTATGAAACCTCAGAATGAATTTAAAATATGAAAAAGTCCTTTCAAATGTTTTATAAGAATTTTAGAATATTTTCCATAATATTCATATTATATGGGGTTAGACACTGCAATTAATGGACTTTTAAAATAATTTAACAGCCTACATTTTAGCTACGTTAAAGTTGGGGTTTTTTTCCTGTTTGTATGTATTCCTATATTTTTAGCATTGCAGTATCTCATTAATTTAAGCTACCAAGCCCCTTTTCCCTGATAAGATTTTCTTTCTTTATTGGTTTATCGAATCTTTTAAGACTGGTATTTCAATGTTGGGTGTTCACCTCAGGATAACTTTCTGGAAAGCATATTCTGTATTTGGCAGTGATCATAAACAATAAAAAACATCAAAAGCAAAATTACTGAAGCTAATAAAAACAAATGCTAGAGTGAGTAGTTACAAAATGTTAGACAAACTGGTGGGCTAATATGAAGATTTACAAGATTTCTTTCTCTGTTTTGTTATAAACTCTCAGTAACTGTATTTTTTCTTATGTGTTGATCAAATATGAGCATGCTTTTGGACATTTAAAAGTGCTAATCACAAAATAATGAGGATAACAAGCAGTGTAAGCAATGTACATTTACCTTGCAACATATAATCCCAGTGCCAGATAAACTCTTCTTTTCCATCATGCATATGTAGCTCTTAATACTGAAACTCAAGCTGCACATAATTACTGGTAACAGAAAAACACTGGCGTTTACCTCCCACATACAAAGCCACACCTTGCCCTCCAGGAAATCCAGAGAGCTTCCTAAGAATTATTTCTAGCTGTGGCCTAGATTTCAGCCTCTTTTGTATCATTTACAGTGGGAGCTTGTCAGAGCCAATCCTGACTGGTGCACAGGGTTTGACTGAACGAGAAAATGAAACTCATCATGAAATCTGGTCTTACATTGGACCTTTTATCACAGGATCTCTTCTGCTTGGTCTGCATGGTTCAACAAGTTTGATGCTTTACCCAGTGCAGGTTGATTCTGGGGACAATCTGTGTTCTCTGCAGTAGGAGACAGAGGACAATTCAAAGCACATTTCAGTAAAAGTTACATGTGATTTGACAAGGAAGAATTAGCCAAAAAAAGTTTTCCTTTATCTGTATTTCCAAACTGATCATATTTTCCTCCCGTTTGGAAGAACAGTTTACTTCCTAAGCTTGCATGGTATTATTTATGAAACAGAAGGCATGGCATGGTTACCTTTGGCAGGAGAGAGTTAGGCTCAGTGGTTCAAACCCTATTTTTTTATTTCACCAGGTGACTTTTAGATATATCTGGAAAGAAATGGCAGCATTCAATCTGATCCCAGGATTGTATCCATCAGCTGACAATGCATCTGGCCATGGCCTCTGTCATTCAGCCTCACATGAAATGTGCAGTACTGTAGTGCCAGTATGGGATTCAGGAGATCTACCTGTCCTCAGTCTCCTTCTTCACAAATAGTTTGTAGTAACCTCTGATATATCCCTTTGAACCTTATTCTTCTACAAAATCACTGTGAAAGTATTTTTGCCTTATACAAATAAAGAAGCAGAATATATATTCCAGAAAGAAGGAGTGCCCAGTAAATATCACTGGAAGTCCTCTGCTGGGAAGCAAAGTCACTGAAAAGGAATTTTATCAGATCACAATTGCTACTTCTCTGACATGGTGACCAGAATATGGAAAGTAACTCTTGATTGACCAAGCAAGTAAATATTGAGAAAGGATAGGTTTATACTTCATCTGTGTCTGATACAATGCAAGGAAAGGTGGCATTTTGTTTGGTATCTGGGTGCTAAATTCAAATGAGTGATGAAAAATTAGAAGGATGTAATAGAATAGGGATGTGACATGATTAAAGGATACTCTCCTTCTAATGTGGGGCTCAAGGAATTCCATGTATTTAGCTTATCAAAGAGAAAGTTAATGGGGGCCCTTTATGTACCATTCTATGGCGTAAATATTCATTTAAAAATCCATGCCTTAGCTCAGGAAGAAAAAGATCCAAGACCTGCAATCTTAATTTATAGCTACCCATAATTAACCATTGAGAGGGTTACCAAGAATTATGGTAAATTTTCTCTTAATATTTATATCAAGATATACATGTTTTCCTTAAGATGATACAATCTAGTTCCCACAGGGATGAGTTCAGGAAAATCTACTCTCCACTATGCCAGAAGTCAGACTAGAAGATCACACAGGTCATATCAGGCTTTCTAATCTGTTAATTAGATAGTTTATATAAATTCAGCTTAGTTGGGTCTGTGTTTTTAATAAACAGTATTTTTAATGTTCTGTCTTTGACTGCAGCCTCACGTAATCTCAGTTGGTTCTTACTGTATATGTGTGGTGGGACTTTGTCATCCTACCAGCACCTCCATCCTTAACTGTTGCATCATTAGCTTGTTACACAACCTGCAGCACTGATACTGTTGATATGATGCCAACCTCAAAATCATTTAGAGATGGAGTGATGGCATTGCTGGAGATCCCAACAAAGCTGCTCTAGATCCTGATCCTCCATACAAGTTATTTATCAAGACCAAATTCTGTTGTACTTTTTAAAGGTTTAGTAAGAGACTTAAGAGCTTAAGAGACTGCTCAGAGCAGTCGCTTTACAGGTCTTTGTTGAGGGTTTTTAGCATGTCATTCCAGATGTTTGATATTTTTTTACAACCACGTGTATAATTTTCCAAGTTTTTATCCAGGCTGAGGCTGATATTTAAAAAAAAGTTTTGTTCTTCCTTGTTCTTTCAACTGTTGTTTTGCTCAGTAGTCCTGGGAACAGCCTGCTACCCTGACAAGGATTAACCACATCCATTGGACATGATGTTGTTTCTCTGGGCACCCCTTCAGCTTTGCATGGAGAGCAGCATGTCTTTAGCACCTTCTTATCAGGAAGCACTCCATCTTTTGGGGTACACTATGATTTCCTTTCCTTTGGGCTCAAGATCTTTCATTCCTTCAAGCCTGTTGGCACCTGCTGTTTCAGGTGAGATATTAGTGCAATGCCCTCACCTACTGGCTGAGTTTCTAGGTATTATTCTGCCTTAGGAGGAAGCAGGCACTTCAAAACTCTGCAGTTCAAAACTCTTTTAAAAGTGCTGTTCCCTTCCTGTTCGCAGTCATAAATTGTTTACATTTTTCTCATTTCAAAAAGCAAGCTGCAGAGGATAAGCCTCTTCACTTTTTTTGTTGTGCCATGTTTTGGTGCCAGTTAAGCTCCTGCTAGCTTCCTGCACCCTCTGACTTTTAAACACTTCTTGATTTTCCAAGAACTTTTAACAGCCACTACCAAAAATGTCAATCTTTTTTTAAGAGCAAAAGCATGTATTCTAATTGAGAATATTGGCTAAGTGTGAAACACTTTAAAGGCTTGTGCCTTTGAATGTATTAGGTCCTATTTCCAAGGCTGTTGAGAATTTGCCAAGTTTCATCTGTATTTATGAAAATTACTGTCAGAAAGGCTGACTTTCATTTTTGAAGGCAGTTCCTGAGAATATACTGAAACATCCAGACTGACCCTCAGAGCTTCTGATGAACCTTTTACAGCTTCTTCTGATGCAGCAATGCTGGTAAGATAATAGCTTTGCTAGAGAGCTTTTGAAAACTGGTCTCTCAAGCTTAGAAAATCAGTGTGAAGAAATAATAGTTATCATTCAAACTTGATGTGAGACTAATTATTACTTCAAACACAACACAGGAACAGGACTTTTTTTAATCTCCTTGGTACATTTCAGTAGCCACACCTACATCCTTTTAGAGGAAACATAGTTCTCTTCTCCTGCATACTTTGCACAAATATGTATTAATTTGTACAGAGCACTCATAAATTTGTTTATAGAGTTTGGCTCATCTAATTTTTACTCTGTTCATCTTACTGTAATGCTTTATGCAGTACTACATTTAAAATAAACATTTCAAATGCTGCGAGCCCTTGAAACTTCTCTTGCTTAGGAAAGACACCTTGTTTATATTAAAAGTGGTAAGGGCCACAAAGCTGCTCAGTTTCACTTTGCCTTTACCACACTGGTCTAACGAAGCCAATCAGACCAGTTGTGCTCAGCATGTTATGTTTAAGAGTGCCACTTGTCCCACAAAGCACTGGGTTCATACTCCCAGAGAAGATGGGAACCATGAAATACAGATTAGTTTCTTATCTGAAATACCTTTCCTGTACTATCTGTCTAGCTGACAGTCGTTTCAGTTGGACTGCCAAGCTAAAACCACAGACTCAAATAGCATTATTATATGATTTTCAAAGCAGCCAAACCACACGCTCCACTCCTCCTTTCTTAGACTGATTATATACGTGCTGGTTGTTAACAGTGAGGGCACTGAAAACCAGTGGAAGTCAGCATTGAAGAAATATTACATTTTACTACAAAAAAGTATTGAAATCCCAAGTTCTGTGTACCTGCAGGGTCCTGAGCAGTGCTCGCTCTTTCAAAAACCCAGCTGCATATTTTGACATACAATATGGGTCTGACTTGTAAAATGCATAGGTTTTGAAATATTATTAATGTTTTCCAGATGAGGCTTCGGATTCATTAAAAATGTAATGTATGGAAAACATGCATGAACTGGTATTTTGTAGTCATATTTGTGGCCTTATTAAAGGTTGTCCATGGAACTCTACACCCAGCAATGGAAAATCATCTCTGTATAGAACACAGATATACAAACTTAGGTTAAACACAGCTCTTTTAAAGGGGCTTTTCTGAAGGTGCTTGCCATTGCTTTCCTGATATGGCTGCAATGGGCTGGGGCTGCAGACATCACAGGAAACATATGAAATATAATTAGAAATCAATGGAAGGCGATAGAAATCATTGTTAGGGTATACACTCCCATGGAATGTTTTCTTACTGTTCTTTGGAATCTGGTTTGTTGGAAAGAGCCTAGGTTGTCAGACTTATTTTGGGTGACCAGTAAATAATGAAGGACAGAGGGGGACTTTTTCTCAGAGAGCTAAAATAGGACTATGAGAAACAAATAAAGTCATGAAGAGTATAACAACCTCTCCAGGTTGTACATTATAAAAAATTTTATCCAGCAATTTGATACCATGTCATATTATGCATTTCCAGTAATGGAAGTAGCACAAGGAGTCACCCAAAGGAAGGACAGGAAAATTAATTCTGCTGTTAGTACCTCTGCTCTTTGAATTTCTATTTGCTGTGTAGTGTGAGTACCAAAACAAGATCTGCAGAGATGCCCAGGAATGAGTTCCCTCATCGCAGTTTTCCCACATTCTCAGCATTTAGCAGGCTATGTCCACCTAAAATATGTGCTTAGTCTTCGAGTGATATCTTAAATCTTCCTAGTGAATAAACTATTCTTTATATCCACACCACATATCTTCCTCAGCTGTAACAACACAAATCAGGACTGAGGAGATAGAGATTTCATTCTGCCAGAGATAGGCTTTGAAAGAATATCTTAAGCTACTGAGATGCAAAAAAAATGGACCTGTAAAGGTGGGGATATCACTTCTTCCCGATTTGGGCACTGAAAGTACAGCCATGAACAAAGAGAGACAGGAGGTTCATCTGTGCCCAGCTCATGTGACTCAGAGAGGTTCTTCTGTCAAGGCATGAGGCCTCTCTGAGGTCTGTCCTCACACCACCCTGCCAGTGCCAGGGACAAGGTCATGGTCAGGCCAGGGTCATGCAGCTCCTGCTGGGGACATGTTCATCATGTTGGGGCTACCCTCACCCTAAACACAGTTCGTGTCAGAGACTCTGGAAGGTGCAAATTTTACCCTTCAGGTATTACAGGTGATTCCTGTGTCTTAGAAGATCTGTTCCCACTGAAGATGAAGGCAAATTCTTGCTGATATTAATGGGGTTAGGATGTGTCCTTGTCGCTGTTTTTTGCTGTTGTTTCCTTTGTTGCAGTAGACCCATTCCTTTATTAAAGTTTTTGCCTGGGGGAAAAAGAAAAGCCACATTGCTAAATAAATTATGAAATATTTACATTTGTAAAGCCAACCCCTTATGCCTAGCTCCTCCTCTGATATTAAGATGACACTTTTTATAGAGCTTCAGCTTCTATACTGCCACTATTCCTCTGTGGGATCCGAGACAAGGAGGTGACAAAACAGCCACCATGAGCCAAGTGACAGTAAGTAAAACCCAGGAATGATTGCTGATTTTGATTCAATGCTGCGAGAAAACCAGTGAGGGTTTGTTTAGTGCAGGAGAGCAAAGTAGGATCAGAGATGAAACTGAAAAAAACCATAAAACTGGGGAGGTTTCTAAGCAAAGCTTGATTTTTAACCTGACAATAAAAGACCTTATGTTGTACAAAATACCCATAACGATGATGATCCCAGGAGCAAAGTGTTGAAGGCATCAGTTGGCTAATCCCTACGTATGTTCTTTTTGCTTTCTTTTGTATTTGTGTTTACTTCTTTTTGCCTGGAGTACTCTCAATGCTACAAGAATGAATGCAGCTCACTTTAGTGTCACCAGCTGTAAGGAAATGATCTACAGTTACTCTTGTGAATGTTTTGCATCTCTTGTTTTCATTCTATTTGTACATAGGCTTTAAACCTTAATAGTAGCTGTCCTCTTTTTAAAAAAATGGTTTAGCATGTTGTTCAAATATGTATGGTTCAAACTGGTTAGCCTAGCTCATGTATTTCTCCCTCCTACTTTTACCTGTTTAATGCATTTGACTTTACCTTACTCCACCTCTTGTAGGTTTGGAAACACAGAGGTAATGACTTTCTCAGGTGTTGGTTTGTGCTGCGTGTTTTTACCACTTGGCTAAGTCACTTCCATTTATGCCTTTTGCTTTTATCTCTGTGGTGTAGCCTATGGAGACTGTATCTGTAAAATGGGTAAATATTAGGTAACTATCACAGTAAATGAAACATTCTGTTACCTGGATTTTTGCACAGCTAACTCCAAAAGTTTCTCTGTCACCACACTCAAGGTCTCTGACTCCCTTGCTGTTGACCATTATAATGTTCCTTCTGCTCTTCCCTTGCTTCCCCTCTCTTGCTTACCTTCAGTTGTCTTGTTCTCTCTTCTTTCTTTCTCCTGCAAACTACTTTTGCTCCTATTTCTCTGTTTCTTCCCATCTTTTGGCAGGTTGGTGAGTGTATTGGAATACAGCTGTACAAATTGTCCCTATCTGCTGTGAAGTGTTTCTTTCTTTGCAAAATGTTCTGTGCAAAATTTTCGGTTCCTTCATTCTCACCTTGACTTTCCTGAAAAAAACATTTGGAATCGTTAGAAAGCAAGAGGTTGAAAGATAAGATTTTTCTTGTACTGTGCCTAGGACTTACAAGGTCAGGATGTGAAATGGAGCAGCTTTCAGAGCAGAGAAGGAAGAGTTCCTGAAATTGTGCTGAAGTGGAGGACAGCAGTGCTTACCATGTTCCTACTAGGGCAAAAATACATTTTAAAACTGCACTATAGCAAGAGAAATAGTGATATTTGGCTGACAGAACATTAGCCCAAAAAGAACCCTGGGAAAAGGTAGACACAAAAGTGCCCTGGAGCTAAATACTCTCACTCTTTAGAAAGTCATAAGTAAGTAACAAAAAGAAAACACTTGGTGACACAGCTTTTAGTGAGCTTTTGGCAGGTTTTGGAATGTAATGGAGAAACTGTGCAGTGCTATAATGAGATAAAATTGCAGGCATTAACACACGTGAAGAGAGATTTTTTTGATTATTGTATTATGATGCACAACTCTCTGGCTAATTTGCATGCAACATTTCTATGATTAATAAGTGAGGCAATGCTGTAAACTACTGTAGTACAGTGAACTACTTGTAGCAATTGCCAGCACTTCAGCATGCAACATTAAATACTATGCTCTGCTCCTGTAATCTTTGAATATTTGAAAATCAGTTTGCAGTTCCCGGGATGCAAAGAGATCAAAGAATGTTCCTTACTTTTACCCCTCTTACAGAGAACCAGAATAGTCAGCAGGTACCTTGTGTAGAAATGTCAAACAAACACAAATGAAAAAAAATAAAATCAAAAGGAGTTACTAAAATAACTTGAGTAAAAGTGTACAGCTCTTTATAAAAAGCAAGATATATTTTTCAAGTCTTAATGTTTTGTATTTAACAGTTTTAGTAAAATGAGTATTTAATATATGCATAGAATAGCATACTCTCAATAGCAGAATAAATAAAGAACATAAAGATAAGCGTACAATGGGTCTGCATTAAAATCTTATATTATGCTGTCTGAATCCAAGATCTCAAAGTGCTACAAGTGATTTCTTGGTTCAAACACAACTTCTTTCACTGCATTCAAGCTGAATTTGTGAGGATTATGAGAAAATTCAGAAGATTAGATCTACAATCTGGTATCGCCAATCTAAATGAAAAAGTGTCAGATATGTGACACATATGGCTGGCAACCTAGTGTATCAGGATATACAGAATACACAAATATTGCTATTCTAGCTTGGAATTTCAGATCAGGTTGTCTGCTTTGTACTATAAAGAAGGGTTTTTTCTCACACTTAGCCTAACACAAATTTGTTCATCTCCAGTTTCATTTTTTAATTCCTGTCTTTTTAAGAATCTCTTGTGAAATTAAAGAGGTGCATCATAATCTTGCATCACACCCTGAGCACAGTTAGGCTTTGGCTTTCAGAGGATGCTGCCAGCACCACTCTGCCTCCTGAACATTTTACTGCAGGCATGGGCAGCTTACATGTTCTGAAGCAATTACTTTATTAAGTACCCAGTGATGTATCCTTCCCAGAAACTGAGAATAAAGGTATAAAAGAAATCTGCACAATAATTTATGGGCGTTAACATATGGGTGTAAGTTTCTCTGTGGATAATTATGTGGCTATGCTAATAACACCAAGGATGCTTTGATAAATTAAAAAAACTTCTCACAATGATGTTAATGAGCATTTCATTAGTCATAAGCATGCCTCAAGACCCCTGTGACAAGACAAAGCACCAAGTTACGTTAGCATGCCCTGAAGAAGGTTCCCAGCTCAGAGAAATTGCTCCCAAAGCTTCCTTTGACTTGCTGGCAGGCAGCTGGCATGGAGCCCAAGAGTCCTTGAGAAATTCTCCAACACATTGCTCATCACTCCCATTGAGAGCTCAGGGTATGTTCAGTTGCTGTGGAGACACCAGAAGCAATTCTGCCACAAAGGCTGCCCTGTCAAGTGGACTCAGGCTGCCATGCCTCTGCCTGTTGTAATTGCCCAGCTGGAATTACACTTCACACAGTTTAAACTTTTATGCTTTTAAGATTTTTTTATATTTTTAGCTTTTCTTCAATGTCTAATCCTCTGACCTCTTGCATTAACTTTGTGAAAAATTGCACTGTTCTAACACAGCAAACCACTGCCCTACTGACAGACAATTACCAGCATTAGAGAAGCATCCTCAGGGATACAGGAGTTTACAGAAGAACCCGCCAGGTTTTTTGAGCAGTGCCAGGGAGGCAGAGTCCTGCCCTTGCTCTGGGGAGGGCAGGAGACACCGTGGTGTGGGGGGTTGGATTTGGAGAGGCGGTGTCTGCATTTCCTGTGCCCCACGAGCATGTCAGGCACGCTGGGACCGAGCCTCAGCTTGTGGAAATTATTACAAGGCAATTTATACCAAACAACCATCCCTACTGCTGTTTGTTACAAACTTGGCTGCACTACAGTAATGTTTAGTGGATTAATAATGTTTGCTTTTGGCCTCTCCTACTCCCTCGGCAAACAGTTTTCATGTATAATAAATGTTCTCATTTAGTCTAACTAGAACAGAGCCCAAGGGTCAGAATAGCCAAACCTGCATGCTGAGAAGAGACTCCAGGTGTCCACACAAGACAGCAGCTTTCTTCCTTCTCCATTCCAGGGTCCAGTGTTTGGGCCTTTCTGCAGGGTCACTTTGCTGAGCAGGTCCCCCTGAAACTGCAGAGGGGCCACACCACATGTCCCCTTTTGCAGAAACCAGTCTGTCCAGTCAAAAAGGTCACAGTGGGCAGCAGAGGCAGCACAGAATCACTGGGACAGGAAGATATTTCTTGAGTATTTGGCATCTTAAAATGAACAGCGTATTTTAAATTAAAAAACTTTATATATATATATATATATAGAATAGGCAGAAAGTAAGTATTTCACACAGGGTATGCTGTTAGGTTGAGTAAGTGGCTATGGTCTTGCATTTCCAAAAAAAGCCTTGGAGTTACAAACCCTTTAAAAATCTACATGGTTTATTCTGTTGATTATTAGTCTCTTTAGGCAAACCAAGAGTCTGCCCATTTCATAACGTGTAGCAGAAATATGAGCATATGCAAATACAGAAATTACACAACAAAAGCAAAACTGAATTAAAGCTGTTTACAGTCAAAAAATCAGAGAACCAGATCTGCAGCCTTTTTATTGCTACACCACTGAAATGTGTGCACAGCCAGGCTGCTGAGGTGCTTGTAGTGCTGTATGGCTCAGCTGTTTATCTGCATCCTCCCACTGCTCTTTATGCCTCCTCAGTTACAGTAAAATGGAGGCAACCAGTCTTGGGTATAATGAAAGAAAAATGTTTAAGTAGTCTTGTGAAACTTTATGACAGCTATTAATTGATCAAATAATTAAGAATAGCAATCAGCACTTATTTCAAGTGATGCACTGGTAACTTCTAGCCTGGGGAGCGAGAGGCTGGCAGCACTGTTATGACAACCAGTGGGACAGAGATTCTGCTATTGAACCCTGTGACCCAAATGCTGGGGCTGAATATCTGAAAATACTACAAGAAATACAGGTTGTGCCACAGATCCAGGTGCTCTCTGACACACAGCGTGAGCTCGCCGGCACGGTCTCCAGTGGAGGACTTCTTGCCAGTCCTGTACACTGAAGTTCTGCTTACACAAAGCTGTGGGCAAGAAACAAGAGCTCAGACAGGCAGGTTAGGTGAGTGTCTGCCATGAAAAGATAGGCAAGAGAAATTAATTTTGTCTTGGCTTATCTGAGCAATACTCCACCATCCCATGGCACAGTGCTCTGTGTCACTAGCAATTTTCGCTGCCACAAAAGGTGTTGCTTGACCACAGCTAGGAAAACAAGAAGTAAATATGTAAAACAATTTGACAGGCATCAGAGAAACAACATAATCAAACAAATTATTTATCAAATGTTATTGGGTCACATGCAGAGAAAACAAAAAAATTCTTGCAGAATATCTAAGCAACAAAACTATTTTCACTGAAACTAATTCTTCTGACACTTTGTATATTTCATTGTTTGGCTGATTGTTCAGGGTGAAAAGGAAAAGAAATCTTTGGCAACCTCTTGTGGTTGTGGGGCATTTCTTTATACCTACTTCTGTGGGGCGGGGTTAAGTGGTAGGGACTATGAACACAGCAAAACAGAAATATCAGTGGGATAGCCAGATCTTCAGACTGGAGTTAATATTAGCAATTGAGGGATAAAAAAAGAGATAGAAACATATATTTAGGAACATATTAAACACAGATACACTTTTGTAATCTGAACACAAGAATGTATTTTGCAAATCAGCTTTGTCTTTGTAGCAAGACCATGCAAATGTCAGGTCCTAAGTCTGAGACTGGAGATTGAAACTGAGACTTGAAAATTAACAGCCACATTTGTTGTAATGTGAAAAAGTAGGTAAAATAACATCTTTCTTCAAATATAGTCTTCTCTTTATATTTTTTTCCTAATTGCCTCCATTGTTCCTTTTGCAACTATAAAACATTTTAGCCAACCACAAATAACTATACAGATGAAGAGGGAGAATGTAAACAGACCATTGCGATTACTTATCTTGGTTATTCATATTTTGGAAATGTTTATTTGTTTAAAAAATAAAAGCACTAGAAATATTCTAAAGCAATTGGTTACAGATAAAGATGATTTAAAGCTCATTAATTCTCTAAAAATTAATCACGTAAAAATGAGGCCTTGCTGTCCTCAGACCTACTCATCTCCCTTTCTGAATCTAATTTTCTCAGCTCTTTTAGAGATTCAGCCCAAGCTGAGCAGAAATGCTGTGCCAGAAATCCAGAGCAATTTTGAAGTATTTGGGGGTACTTACCCCATGCTACCTGCCCAGTCCTGACAGCCCAGCTCATGAGACAGTTTCTGTTGTCCCTCCTGTCCCACATCCAGCCCCACTCCCAAGGTGCCCAGGGATGCCCGTGCAGGGTGTTCACAGGGATGTGCTTTGCTGCAGCCCCATCTCTCCCAGCCCATCCCACCAGGATGGTGAGAGGAGCCAGGAAAGCAGAGCAGGGCCCAGCACACATCCCCCAAGGGCCGCACAGCACAGGACACCAGCTGCTCTTCACCTGCACAGCACCTGCTCCCAGAGCCAACAAGGGGACAGCCCAGCACATCTCAAACTCGCAGGGCTGCTTTTCAGAGGAAAAATACAGATCAAGGGAGATTTCCTACATTCCCATGTAACAAGGGCTGTGCTGGCTGGCAGGAAGGGTTGGTTATAGATCTCACAGAGAAGAAGTGCAGCTTTCATAGCGCACTATCAAATGCCTGAAGGCTTTGTAGATCTGTTCATTCTGGGTACAGATGAACCCACCACTCCTCCAAGCTTGCTCAGCAGCACGGTTCAAGTCCCCAATGCATGTCCATTGATCTTTGTATTTCCTTGAAACAGCCCATTTGGAATGATCATTAAGGGAATGAAAGGTGCAGTTCAATGGCATTCCTATTACATTTATGTTGTAGACGTGGTAGTCAAGAGAGCAATTTGAGTAAAGCTTTTCGCCAGAACGCTGCCACGATTCAGCCAACAAATCAGACTTCAGCTCCTGAGCCATCCAGGCCACATAGATATCTGTGGAATAACACAGGATGAGGACAATCAGTGTTTCATGTTCCTTCATTTAAGAACAGACTGAAAAGCATAATCTAAATTGTGTTTCTTTCATTGTAATGCATGAAGTTGGCCAGAGGGAATTTTGCCCCTTCCCCTTAGTTTTACTTTTTCAGAAGTTAATTTCTGCTTTTTTCTCCTTCTAGTAAACATGCTACAAACAAACAGGAAAAAAGCAGGAAAAAAAAGGAAAGGACAAAAAAAATTGCAAGTCTTCTTCATAACAAAAACCCCCAGATGATTCAAAACCCCTATTTCTTCTTTGTTGCTACTGTTGAATAATTGAACATAATTTTCTTAAAAATCTCATTGTTGAATACCTTAAGATGGATCACACAGCATTTTGCTTTGTGGGGCTGAGAGAACATTAGGATGGGACAGCACACCTTACCGTTGGTTACATGTATTTGTGATGCTGAACTTCTTTTTTCTCCCTCCAGAGAGAATATGAATTTTTAAACAATTTATTAATTCCTATTTAAGAATTAATTGACAATGTGTTATATAGACAGCAAAAGGTTCTCTTACCATCTATGAACAAGTGTGACTTTGCAAAGTGGAGAAAGGTTTCCCCATGAGCCGACTGGAGCTTGGAGAGGTGGTGCAAGGGGACCGAGGGCAGCCTGGACTTTGCACAGAGTTTCTGAAGATTTGGGAGGTCAGCTTGGAAGATGTCAGGGATGGAACAGCTGTAGATTCCTGGATTATAACTCAGCATCTGTTGGTCTGAGAAAAACCCACAGAAATGAACACATGCAGAATTAAAGTGGGTTAAAGAAAAGTAATCCAGAGAGCAAAGTTTTGTCTTGGACAGAAAACCTAAATCCTTCTTTACTCATCCAGGAGATAAGTTGTGAAAATTACACAATTTCACAATTTCACAATTATAAGTAATTTCACAATTATAAGCCGCATTTTTTTTTTTTTTTTAA
>VRYO01002482.1:2527358-2637623 GCA_009812075.1 Sialia sialis
TCAATGAAAAAGGTGTGGCTTATAATCGTGAAATTACTGTAAGTGTCAAAATATCTTACTTTAGCAACCAAGAATTTGTGTTGCTTTGTATTCTGACTGGCCCTGAAGCACAAAGACTGGCTGGGAGAGTAAGCTCAGGCTTTCCACTTACACCTCATTATTTCTAGCAGAACTGTTAACTGGTGGTCTTGGTCCATTGCCAGTTTCACCCATGCTCATCTTCAAGCCTCTCTGCAGCCACAGAGCACACAGACATCACGTGTAAATGAAAACCTGTCTGTATTTACAGGAGTAGTTTCCAGTCAGTTACAGCTGCCAAGCCAAATGCAAACAGAGGAGCTGCCAAAGGGTCTAGTTTGGTTTTAGGGAGAACAGAACTTTCAGCATCTAGATTGAATCTGCATAAAAAATCTCCACAGATCAGCTGTAGAAGTCCTTGCCATGGAAAGCATAAACAGCAAGGGAACAAATGGGCTCATTAGGTGAGCTCATGGAAGACCAGTCCATCAGAACCATTCCAGTCTTTCTGGCTCAGGAAATCCCAAACCATAAATTAGCAGAAGCTGTCAGGATGAGGCAGGAAAAGCATTAGCATATGAATCTCATTTTTTGTCCTCTTCTGCTACACACATGCATAGATGTGTTTCCACAAACAGGAACCTGAGTTAGATAGCTCTGAGGTGTGGCCAGCCTGGCAATTTGCACAGATGCTGATTTGAGGTTTGTAACTGAGAGAAAAAATAGCATGAAAAGAGTTGAGGAACTTCTTGTAATGTCTTTCAATAGCCCCTTTTCAGGATTCCAGTACCAGTTATCACTGCCAGATAGTTCTCAATCTTGCAGCTATATTTTGTTGGGTTTTGGGGGTTTTATATATTTAATATTGACATTTTTTGCGGCAAAGAAATACCTGGGAAAATTCTAGGTGCTATTTATTCCATACTTCATATTTCTGATGAGTCAAGGATACTACTCCAGTTCAAGCAGTGGTTGCCTTACATTTTTAGAGCTGCAGATGACTGTTGCTGACTGAGCTATTACTGTTAAAAATTATTAATCATCCTACTTTGTACTTCCAAAGCATTTTGTTTGCATGGACTGAGTTTACTCTTGATATGCCCTTGTGACTATTATTATCCTGACAGACCCCCACAGGGAGATGAAAACAGAGTGGAAGAGTGAATTTCCCAGATTCACACAGGAAATCATTGGATAAACTCAAGTGAAGCCAAGAATGCTCTTTCCAGGCCCCTCTTGGTTTCCCAGCATCACAAAATAAGGTCAAGAACAAGGAATTTTTGAGGTGAAACCTCAAGGAAAGCAATCAGAGAGGTGTAGTGGGACAAAGGCCTTTTAGGGAGAAGCTTTTCATACCTATTTTCGTGAACTGATCATATTTGAAGGTTATACAGATGGCTGTCTGTCCGAAGGACTCCCCAGAAGAGGGATATCCGTAACCATCCTCAGGGCTGGGAGGGAACAGGGGCACACTGTGAATCACCCAGAAGCCTTGTGATTTATCCAAGAGCAGAAATCCTGTCAAAAGAAAAGTTATAAATGAATTAAGGAGGAAAAAACACTGAGATGATTGAACTGTGCCCTACTACTTTGGTTTTGCTGCTGCAGATACCACATTTCAATGTGTTAATGTCTACAGTAAGCTGTTCTCGAGTAGACTAATAGACCATAGGAGACACTAATATTGTATTAAAATTGCATCAGTTCTTTTCTGCATAGTTCAAACTGTCATCAAGTTTTATTTGAAAAAAATCCTCTCACATTCCCTTCCTCTGCTCAAATTTTGTCTTCAAGAGTTCTGATGATTTAGTGGTTGTGACCCTCTCTCCATTGTTCATCTTTCTTTACTTCAAATATTCACTGGATAAGGGGAAACATTCTGTCAACAGCATGTCTTCTTTCCCAGACCAAACTGTCCCCCATGGGGAAGCAGCAAAGAGACAGGCTATGATTCTCCCCTCCAGGGTGGATCATGGCTCCTGAGCTGTGCCCATGGCTACAGCCTGAAAATACAGCCCTGAAAAATGTGCTCATTTCCATGTCAGGCTGGGCAAACCCCATCTGCTTCCTCAGGGGAGCATTTAAACACCACTGAAGTTCACACTTATTTAAAATCATGATTTTCTGTAACTGCATCCTACAGTGCTTCTGTAGGATCTTGGCAGCTGTTTCTTGTCCCAGAAAATTTGGAGTGGCTTCTGTTGAGGGCATCTTTCCCGTCACATCTTGTACTGCTTTGCCATCAGGGAGAGGATGGAGCTAAAAGGATTTGTATTAGTTTCAACTCTTGAAACAAAGAGTCCATAAGCTCCAAGATCCTTCGCCCAGCACAGGTATAGGTATAACAACACCAAAACAGAGGCTGCAGCAAAACACAAGCCACACACCATGCAAATCACTCCTCAGTTGTGCTTTAGGCAGGAAATTTAGATACGCAGATAGGCAAAAAGACAGACAAGTAGATATTATCCACAACTTTAGAAAGACAAAAATATTATTTGGGACTCTTCCTGTACCTTTGGTGTGTCCACGTTTTGACCCTTTGGAGTCTGATTCAGGGATCTCATCATTGTATATCGCATATGCAGTGGTGTTCCTCTGCAGGGAAACACACATTTTTGAAACATGACATTCAGTAAAAGGAAGGCATTTAAGCAAACATCTGCTGGGAACAGAAGAAAGAATTCAGGATTCCTCTGTGTGAACATCACGAGCCTAATCCTGCTCCCAGTTCAGCTGCACAGTCTCTACAGACATTATAGCAAAATAAATCTGAAGACTCAGCATTAGGGCCTCAGCTGACACAAAGAGGAAGGAAGGAAGGAAGGAAGGAAGGAAGGAAGGAAGGAAGGAAGGAAGGAAGGAAGGAAGGAAGACAGCAGAGCCCTTTCCCAGGGATTGAATGTGCTTGCTAAGCCAGTTTACATGCATTTAGTGGGCACTTGCTTGCAAAGAGGTTCCACTCTGTTTTCTGGGCCTCTCTCTGATTTAGCAATCAGATCTGGTAAAAATATTTGCTGAGTAAAAATAGACATGACAACTGTTCTTATGAAGGGCAAGCAATTAAAGCTTTCTTGCAAAATATTTGCATACAGCCGCACCTTATTTCCCCTGAACAGAGAACTTCAAAGGAGTTGGGACGTGCCTCCCCTCCCAATATGAGTTTGTAAACAGTTTATTACAGCTACAGCAACACCTGGGATAAGACAGTTTTCTGGACTGCCAACATTTGAGTGACTTCTGGGAGTCTCTTCTACATACAAATTGATTGCACCCTACCACAAACCCACAGGAGAAATGCATAGACACACCCAGACTCCCAACAATACCACATAGATGGGAAAAAAATAATTACAGGGAGATCTTGTCATATTTTACAATCACTTCACACAAATGTTAGTGAGGTGTCAGTGTGGGAGCAAAAAAGAAGGTAAACAAGCAGCACATCACTGCTGGAGCAGTCACAGAGATTTCAGGGGGATGATGAAAATCCAGCTTTGATTTGAGGCAGAGTATGAAACACATGCAAGTAGGATGGCTTAGGACAAATACCTGTAACGATTACCACTGACCTTGGTTTGAATTCACAACTTCAGATGTTGCTCAACATGAATTGCAGAAAAGAAGCCAAAGGGAGAATATAAGAGCACTCTTTTTTTGATGGACAATACTCTAACTACATGAAAAGCTTGACTAGAAATTAGACGTTTGAGGATTACCCTTATTGTAGCCAAAACTGCAAATAATCTGCCCAACTGTCACGGTGCTCGCCCCTCTATGTGTTTTAGCAGATCTATCAGTCAGACCTGGCCTTATGTGCTTATTTTAGGTGCTTTCATGTCATCGGCATATAATATCAAGTAACCACACTAACAAAAATGAAATGTCACTTGCCTTAGACTCATAGGTCTCATACAGCTGCTGCAGCGTTTGTCCCAGAGCACCCTGTGTCATGTTGATGAGGTATTTACCAAGCTGCCACTGCGGAGCCAGGGCATCCATGTACAGGTATTCCAGTCCCAGCAGGGGAATTTGTCCTTCGGCATGTTTTGGCAGCTTGTAAAGAGCGAACCTGCAACAGTGAAGAGCAATTTTTTTGCCACCATCCTGTTTGAATGCATAAATCAGTATCTCCTTCCCTGACAAGGGTGAATCCAGGGATCCCTGGGCTGGAGGGGGAGCAGCGTGGACACCTCAGCTTCAAAGCAGTGATCCAGTTCAGGAACCAGCTGCAGTTTGGCAGCACAGTCCCTGCTGCAGACAAATTTGTTCTGCTTTTCAGCAAGCAAGGGAGGCTAATTCAGCACCAAACTCCTGTTACTGTGGCCAGACTGCTGTTGGTATCCCTGAAGAATTTGAGGCAGTTTTGGTTGAATCCATGAAATCCCTATTGCTCCTGGTTCTGGTAAAGGACCTCAGGTCCCAAACTCAGTCTAACATTCTCCCAGAACAAACAATTTATATAAATATGGCTTCATATGAAATAGCTAAAATTAGGTATTTAAATTTAAAAATACATTATATTATGTTTATATGTGTCACAATCACAAAGTAAGCATAAAGCAAAATGCTAAAATGTGGTTCCAATCCTACTTATGATAATAGGCTTGCATTCTGATGAACTGTAGCAGACTGGAAATTTTCAAACCATTAGCCAGGAATACAAATTTCTTCAAAATTTTAAAGTACTCAATTTTTTCAGTAAATGGCTCAGTTCATACTGAGGTTCCTGCTAAAGTAAACAAGTTTTCCCAGTGCACAAATCCATGGGATTAATCACAATGTAATTAACTCAGCCACTTTCTCTGAGGGCTGTAATTGAGTAATTTGCTATTAATGTCAACAGTAAGGACTGAGTGGCATTATTTTCAATCTGTACTGTTCAACAGAAATGCAGCCTGTGCTTAACCCCTCAAGTGTATCAGGAAGGGTAAACCTTGCCCAGTTGACTTACAGGCTCAAGTTGGTCACAAAAGACATCTCCAAACACAGGTAGGAAGTGGCAGGAAAACATTTTGCCAGAGAAGAACATTTAATCCATGGGAAATGTACATATACAGGCAGAAAAAACACACACACCAGTGGTGGTACTGGTAATCCACCTGCATTGACACTGACTGAATGATCTCCCTAAAGTATCTCAGGAGAAAGAATTTCTGATGACAGATCACAGAGAAGAAAGGGATTTCTATAACTAGGCTGGAGAGAGTGGTCTGTGCCTATACATGCATCAGCAGTCACAACAACCCCTTCATTTGAAATAAAGATTTGAAATTAGGATTTGGAAAGGAGAAGAAAAGCAGTAGTTACAGAAGTGAGAGCTGATCCAGGAATTAGTAGAATAAGCCTTTTCAAACTACTTTGAAACCCACTGAAAGATTTATGCTCTAGAAGTGTTTACAGCCTTGCATCTGAAAAATCCACCTTAGCTAGTCATTGAGCTGTCAGGCAATTGCCTGCCAATTCCCACTGGATACACGTTTTGGCTCTTTCCAGAAAGCCAGATGAGTGTATTACCAATTAAAATTGTATAAAATCTTTATTGCTATTTGTGCACAGGAAATTTCTCAAGAACTTAGGCACTTTCCTAAGAACCAAGAAAAAGCAAATCTGCTTAGACCAGATTAGCACTGTCACATTGTTTGCTTCTGAGTGAACACAATTTACAAGCAAGAATCAAATCTTTACTTCTTCCCTTCCTCTCCACCCTTAAAAAAAGCCGAAACTAACAATGTGCATGGTTGCTTCAGTCCTTGACTCAACATTTGTCAGAAAGCATAGTTTGGGCTTGTATTTGCAGGGAAGGCTTCCCACGGAACACAGTGAGTTTAGATGAATAAAGGAAAGACTCTGCCCACAGAGAAGATCCTGTGGCCATGTGATATGTAGCCCCTGTGGGAGGGGCAGTGAGGATTGTGGGGTGAGATCCACTGCATAGCAGGACCTCACATAAACCTCTTGCTAACTGAAAATAATGCAGTGCTGTTTGTTTGAAAGGGCATTGACATCTCTTGTTTAAAAGGAGATTCTTCTCAGCAGTTTCAGTTCTGCTTCTCCTGCCAGAATCCAAAGGCTGACTCTTTCTTCTCAATAAACCAGGATGACCTCAACAGACAGGCAAATTTCTCTTCTTTTGATGAGAGCATATTGAAAAGGAAACCCCTATGTCCTACCTGCTAAATTTGTGAACAAGAACATAGATTTGCCTGTCCAGACCCCCAAGTTTCCTCCTGGAACAGGCCCTATGTGACTGGCATTCATACAGAGGTACAGGTGAATTACTCCTAGCCCCAGCCTTCAAAGAATTTCTCGGAAAATTTTAAGACAAAAATAGTCTTCATTTAAGAAATGGACAGTGAGTATATATATTGGTCTGTGCGTTTTTAATATGTTTGTTATTTGTTTGGGTTTTGTGTTTGTTTTTCACAAAAGCCCCCTCATTCTTCAAGGAATAATTCCAGTTCTGGGAGAAATTAAACATCTCATACCTTTAAGTTGCTGGGTACTGCACCAACTAAGAGTCTGATCCCTGAAAAATATACATTATCCAGAAGGGCCCCGGCAAAGGTGACAAGTCATAGGGATGGATAAGACCCTCATGCTTTTGATGATATGCCTACAGAGAGCAAAACCAGCTTTGTGCTCCTGCCTGTGCTGTGGGAAGGAAGGCTCTTGCCTTCTCTGCTGTTAGCTCTGTGGGCAAGGACAGGGATGGGCCTACTTCTGTAGCACTTGTATCCAAACTAATCACTGTTAACAAGAAAAACATTCTTCTTTTGAAATTGCTTGATATTTATCTTCAGGAATGTTACGTGCTCTTTTTTAAGAGCCCCCCCACTTCACTTTTTAAATCTGGGCTGGATATTACGCAGTTGTACCTTGCTGAAAGCACATTAAAGCAATTAATCCTGTAACAGCACAGGTCGGGCTCGCTGCTGCTGGCGGTGCCGTGACGGGAGCTGCGGCCAGGGAGCCGCTCCCGCTCCGGCCACAGGGCACAGCGGCTCGGCCACGCTGCTGCTGCCAGCTCGGGGCTCAGCCCGCCGCCCCTCAGGGCCGGAGCGAGGCACAGGGTCCCGGAGAGCCCCGCGGCGCTGCTCGGTAGCAGCCCAAAGGGACGAGCGGGCGCTTTGCCCGCCCGGCGCCTCCCGGGCCCGGCCGAGCCCCCGGGGCTGCCGCTGGCCAGCGCAGCCTTGGCACCGCAACACAGGTTATGGTCCCTTTGATCATGAGACGTGAACGCCGTGTAAAACCGTGATTACTTGATTATCCTGCACTTAGTCATGATGCAGCACGGTGGTTGGTTCAGGGAAATGAAATCACGTTCCAATAACTTACCCTAGCTTTTTCAAACGCAGCATTCATCCACTACTCACGGGCCAACAGCGCTGAAGCGGCGGATTGCCTTCTCGGTGACCCACCCACTTGCCGCGGTTTAATCTCTATTTATTTACTCACAGCGTGTTTGTGCCCTGCACGGTGCTTACTCACCAATCCACCGTCTCGCCGTGCTCATTCCTGCAGGAAATGCCCGCTGCCCACAGGGGCACGGAGGAGAGCAGCAGGAGCACGGCCGGCTGGCACCACGCGGATCCCGCGGGCATTTTGGGTTCCCGGCTGAGCAGGGCGAGCCCCGAGCGGCTCTAAAAGGAGAAGTGGGGCTGCGTTAGCTGTCAGCTCCTGCCCACGGAGCGGGGAGCACACCCCAGCAAAGCTCTGGGCAGGGACAAGGGCTCCTGGGAGCCGCCGGAAACTCCTCACCATTTCTTTGGGCAACAAAATGACACTCGACAAGTTATGCTTTTGACAGAAATAAATATTTTGACTATATAAGAATACTTATAGTATTCCGCTTTAAAAAACCTCCAACCAGCCGATACCGAAACCGTTTTTGTTTTCTTTTTAGTGCTCCGTGACCGACGTACAAATTTTTCACAACAATCCGAAAAAACCCCTAGTGTTCAGACAAGTAATACAACATCCTTTCCAGCTCTCTGCTTCTCCGCCCAGCCCTCGCAGTGAGCGCAGCCTTCGCCCGTGCCGGCTCCGGCGCTGGGACCTTCAGCCAGCCCTGGGGACTCAACCGCTCTGATCTCGGAATTTACCAAAGGAATTTACTTACGATCGGCTAATGCTTTTTTCAACTATTTTAAAAGGGCGTTAGCTTTTCTCTTAGAAACAAACATGGCTGAATTGAGCAATTTCACATCTGATATTTTATCAACTCACACATTAAAAGCTTCAGTTTATATATTTTGGTGTGGAAAATGATCTTTCTTCCTCCTCATTATGCCCACATGAGAAGGGGCTGATTTACATTAAAAGCTGTTGATGTGGAGTATGGGATACTTCAGCCTCATGGACCGTCTAGTGCAATGACCTCTGGATAATTTAGCACAACAGAAATCCTCACAACCTTTGCAGAATTTTGTCACCTTGCTAGTACAGCCTCTCCAACACTGCAAGAGATGTGTAAATAGGGTGTGTTTGACAGAAGCAGGGTAAAAATAACAGGCTTAATGCAAATAAAACCAATGATCCAGGAGAAGAGACTCAGTGAAGGTCTATATAGTCAGGACTAATTCACAGATGACAAATAAGAGACTAGCTCACTGTGACTCCTGTTCTATAAACTGTCCCCCAGAAAATTTTAAGGTTTTATGACAGCTGCTACTAATATAATAATAATCTCCTAAAGCATTTTTTCTCCCCATCAGGACTCTGCAATTTATAATGAAAATATTCTCATTACCATAGGTAACTACAAAAGTAAAGGCCATAAGTACTGTTTATGTTTAACTGACATTGTTTCTCAACAGCTTAACTCAGCCTTCCATTTCCTTACAACTGTCACATGTTTTCTTTGCAGATCAAGGACATTGAAGTCCTCAACTGTGAATATGGCAAGAATACAATTAAGTTCCTTCGCCTTCACAGAGAGGGAAAGAAGCATTTTGTTAAAGAAGTGGAAGTGTGTGCACATCTCCGGCTGACTTCTCCCCAGGAGTACCTGGAAGGAAACAATTCTCTTGTGATACCTACGGACACCATAAAGAATATTGTCCTTGTGTTGGCCAAAAAAAATGGGGTATTTTATTTATTTTTTTAACTAGCCTTGCTGTTTCTTACACCTTCATTTGGAAGTATTAGCTACACTAACTTTCTATTTTCAATTAGCATATCAGATCAGTAGCAAAATAACTTTCAGTGATTTGAGAGAGTTGTCTTCCTCCACTGCTTGTCCTTGTGGACTCTTTCTTAGTTTACCAAAGCCTTTTTTTTTCTCAAGAGCTAGCACTGTTTTTTGTGGATTTGTCATATAAAAGCAATTTTAAAAAAAAATTAATAGCCCAGCATTTTTAATGAGACTCCTCTTAATTCTTTTGTGCTCCTTCTGCCATCAGATGCATGTATCTAATGGCAATCTGTAGCACTAAATTTCTCCATAATGAAATCTCATCTTTACCCTGTAAAACTTCATTAGAATATCACCATTTGAATCAGAATAATCACAATAAATTATTATTCCAGCATTATATCCTCACAGCATAAGACTCCTGCAGCAGTTTCTCTCAGTCCAAGGACTGCAGATCACTGTACCACAGAACAGGAGATTTTTGACACAACTGTAGCTGCTATTTGCACCGTATGCTGCAAGCTGGGCACAGTGAGCCAAGTTAGAAATAAGAGAAATGTGTTTTTAACCACACTGATTCTTTCCAAATACTTACAACAACCAGAAAAGTCTACTTTTGTACATGAAGTAATTGCTTCTTTCTAATAATACTGTTTGCTGCCTTAGATCCCAAGTTTAGAACAATTTGCTATAGATATCTGCAATCACTTCATGACAACATTTTGCCAAGTGGCATACGTCAAAGCCTACGTTCAAGAAGTACCATGGCAACGTCTGCATGAGGTATCTAAAATACTTATACATTCCATTTGTTTATGTTGTAGTCATTCCTCACTCTCTTAGCTCCTGTTTTCAAATTAATGTAATATTTATGGCACTTTTACTTACATGTCTGCTCTAAATGGCAGGATGGCGTTCCCCACATCCACTCATTCATATGTGTTCCTGATGGGATCCGCTTTTGTGAAGCTGAGCAGTGCCGGAATGGTGAGAAAAGAACTGGCAACGTCCCCTACTTCTCTGTAAATGTTTCTGCCAATGAGAGATGAAGATGGCTTTAGAGATAGCTATGGGTGTTACAGAGCTTAGGGCACAGCCAAACTGCTCCAGAGGTCTAAACCAAAGAAAATTTTTATGGTAATTTTGACCTTCTTGATCTCTAGACATGGCTGAAGAACTAATGTAGCTCACATTTGTAGGTATATCCCAAACATGGAATGGTTACAAAAGCACATCCAGCAAAACTATTACATCTTGCCACAGGATTTAAGAACCACCTGAGAACAGGCTGCTTTCTTTTCTACCTTATAATATAAACTGCAGTCTCCTGTGATCCTTACCTGATACCACACTGCTGCAGGCTAATTGCCTGGTTTGCACTAATTTTCAAACTCCTGTCAAAATGCCCTGATTTTATTTCTAAGAAAGCAATTTCATTGCTGAAAGCCAGACTAGCTTGAACATCATGAGCACTCTGGTCTATATGTGAACTCTTCTTCACAGGAAAATACTTCAGAGTGTGCTTACTATTTTTGCACACCGTGCATAAACAAAACAGTTGGCTTGACCAAGAGTTTTGTTACAAAGCAGTATTTGGCTCGACCAAGAGTTACTTAAAAGACAGGCTTTCAAGCTCAGCTGTTTGCCCATGAATTGGCATTCCAAAGGGAGTGTAAAATTTATCTCTATTTGCTATAGCCAAGTTCAAAAAAAGCCTAAGTTCAGTCTCATTGCGATGGTGGTTTGTTTAATGCAACTCCCGGATTAATGAGAACCGAGCTGAGGCTACTGTATCATTTCACACAATGGCTTTAGAGCGCTTAGGCATTAGTTCAGTACCTATCTATACTACATTAATGTAACTTAGAACTATTTCCCATCCTACCCACTACCAGTGCCAAGACCAGTTTCACTTGCAGACAGGAGACAAATTTTGAAAAGTGCATCTGAGCACTGTCCCTGCATCCCTGCTGAAAGAACAGAGAAAGCCTGTACAAGTCTCCAGTGCTTCTTGGCCTCATCTTTTTTCACGTTTCTAATGTTAACTACTGCTGTACTTTTGGCAGCCTCAATAGCATTGACTGTATTTTCTGGAAAATGTTAAAAAATACATCTGAATTTAAAAAAAGGCTAGTGCTCTCAATGTAGATTGTATTAAATTTTTAATCATCATGAAAATTTAACATGCAATTCTGCAACTTCAGATTCTACACAAACAGAAAGCCTTTATAACTTACTGAAGAAATCACCTTTCCTTCCTAGACTTCCCTTCATGTAGCCCTTTAGTTGTTTTAGAATTCCCTGCCTAGGTGAACAATAACCCAAGTGAAGATTTTCAAATCACTTTTATTTTTCTTCTAAGAAAATGTTCTCTATATTTAGCAACCTCCTATGCACCTATCAGCCAGACATGGGAGTTCATTTCTCAGTTAATCCTATCTTTTTACAATTTTCTTATAATGAAAAAAAACCACCTAGTGAGGTTTAATAGAATTGTGTTTTTTGCCATCATATCAGCTGATAAAAGGCTCAGAATTTTTTGGAAACTCAAAACATCATAAGTAACTAAACAGAATCAAAATTTGTCAACTGAAGACAGCAGGAGCACAAAGCCTCCTGAAAGCACAGCATGAGCTGTTCACCTTGGAAACTCTCCCTGGATGCTGTATCCTGTGGAGCGAGTTTCAGGCTGATTGCTGCACAGCCAGCCAGCCTTTCAGTTAATCTTTTGGTGCAGGAGCTCTTTCAAGCAAGGCTAAGTATTTGAATATAAAATAAATATCTGTCCAGGTTCACTGATAATATCTGCACCACATTAATACCTGTGTGTTGCAGTCTTACACCCAAGTGATGAATTATTCAAGATCTGTCCAAGGTCATTCTCTACTTCAGATTTTTTTAAAGCCTTAGTAAACAACAGGGGAGCACAGACAAAATGATAGATACACCTCCTTAGACTCATTCAAAAACAATAATGAATATAAACAAGAAAATAAATAGATAAGATGCAGTTTCAGTAATATCCAATCACAGAACAGTTTAAAAACACCCAAACATCTGAACAACCATGTAACTTAGAAATGTCTACCATGGTGGAATTATTTCTAGTATAAATTCCTTCAAAGACATAATTTAAAGACAAAATTTATGAGTTTTCCAAATCCAAGGCAGGATTATTACGCACTTGACATATTCAAGGATTAATTTTGAACTAGCTAGTGTGAGCACCAAGAGCAGCACAAACCCAGCAGCTTGGGCTTCAGCCATGGACTATCTGCACAGACCCTGAATGAGCCTGCATGCCATGAAGTTTCTCTTTTCTGAATCAGCCTTTAGGCAGCTCTGGTCAGTGAAATTCTCAGTTACCATCTTGGTGTGCTCCAAGTGACTGACTGCTTCAAATTGAAATAGCTGCTGCTCAAAAGGTATGTCAAAAGAAAAAGTTCAGGTCACAACAGCTTGGTCTTTAGAAGACAATGATCCACTCATGCAGCAGTGATCCTCAACAGCTCGTTTTATAAATAGTGGCTAAGAGCAAAGCCACTGTCAGCTTGAACCTGTGGGTGGCATCTGTATCAGTGCCAGTTCCTGCTCATTAGCTGAACTGCAGGGAATTTGCATTGGCTCCTGGCTCTCATTCTCAGAGATGCAAAACTCCTAACAGAGTGGGTATCTAAAGCAAATTGTTGTCTTTATGCAGAGAATGTTTACATTTGTCAGTGTTATTGGAAAAGGCAACACACCTCTCGCTGTACATCACAGCACTCAGTTTTCCTTAACTGCAGATCACTTGATGGGATTCTGTTTTCTGGATTGAGCCTGACTTCAGTAGTTTCTGTACCTTTCTGCCAATATCAGTGTGCAGAAAGCTATTGTCTGGAGCTGTCAATGCAAGTATGCACCCCAAGATTTCTTTCTTTGCATGAAAAGAAACTCATATTTTCTTCTAATTTGTAATCACAGGTCCTCTGGTTGTCTTTGCTGGAATTAAGGACCTGAAACTTATGAAGACAACGCAGTCTGGATTTGAAGGATTTTATAAGAATGAACACACAACACTTCCTGAAAGGCATGACAGGATTCTGTGTGGAGAGCTCTTCTGCAAATGGTCATACGGCGAATGCAAGGATTTTGACTTTGACTGCATATGGTAAATGTTATATCAAGTAACATTAATTTCCCAGTCTATATTCACAAAGTCTGTCTGTAAAATATAGAAGATCTAAGGGCCAGAGCCACAGTTGCTGTGCACCAGCCACTCAGGTCTCAGTGGCAGCACTAAGCTTTTGTTACAAGGGGTGAGAGGCATGTCTTAGAGGTACTTCTCTATCTAAGGGTACATCATTGGACAAGACTCAAAGGAACAGTTCAGTGTTCAGTACACTTTACGAGAATAAAATAACTAATTTGTTAACTAGTTTTAACAAAAACTATTTGTGAATTATATATCTGGCACGGGTGGGGAGAGGAAGCAGAATTTGTGTGACAAGACAAATTGCTCTTCCACAAAAATCCCATGGGCTACATATTTGTCAGAAAAGGCATGCAAAATAGAAACAAAAAACACCCCACAGTGGAACATTATGTATCCAAGCAGAGACAGCTGATACAAGGTTTTGTAAGAATCTGTGTAACCTCTAGGAAGAAAATCCGTGAATGTATCCTCGAAGCCTTTGCCGGACCTCCTGACTGTGGGGAATATTCACCCTCTTACCAGAAAACTGTCAACAGTATCCAGATGCTTGTCCTTTCCAGAGTGTCACAGGTATCTTCTTTCCTCCTAATGATGTTTTACTTCAACAACAGTGAATGCTAATTCACTGAAAAGACCAACATGAGACTGCTATTTCCTCTGTCAGTTCTTAGACTGGAAACTCCCCAGCTGGGAACACAGAGGGGGAGATCACTCAGTTCTTGGCAGCACTTGAATAAAAGTGAAAGGTGTGCTACACATGTTCACTACATTGCATTTGATCAACTCTACTGGGGGGGGGTGGCATTATTCTTTTTTACACAGAGTGAAAAGCCTGCCAGGCTGTTGACTGAAAAGGAGCTCTAATTCATTGTCTCATCCATTTTCATGGTTTCAGGTACAGGTCATAGAAGTCGTCTTGAACAACACTTTTTATAATGTTGTAGACATGAAGAATCTAGGCTTGAACAATGACAAAGAAGTAAGTCAATGCCTCAAATACAACTTGACTGCCCTCTTTAGAAATACTCAGCATCAAAGCATAGCAGCAGTTCTACATAAAACAGAGCTGAAGTGAGCAAAATTTCTTCTCCCAGTCCCAGTCCAAGCTCCACATTATCTCTAGAAAAGACTTACACTGGTTATTACAAAAGGAGGATAAATAATTGTCTTTTGTGTTATTGAGAAAAGCTAAAGGTCAAGTGGAATATTCTGGACATTAAATGAATCTGTAACAGAGACTGTCTCTGAAAAATTATTCCTGTTTTCTCCACTGAATTTGACTCTTAATTATAATGTCAACCTGTGCATTTCACCCAAGTAGAATGCACTGTTGCATCCCAGTTTGGTCCAACAGTTGATGAGGTACAAGCCTGGGATCAGACAGAGGGCAAGAGATGTATTTGCTCCTCCCTCCACAGTTGCTCTGGCTGCCAGCTAGGCCCAGCTGAAAGTCTGTTACCCTCACATGAAAGAGAAAAATTGGGTTATCCCATTTGACATCGATGGTCTATAATCTGTTTATGTCTCCCTCCAAAGTCTTGTGATTCTGCTACCATGTCCTCCAACCCTTTCCTTCCTTCATGTGGACATTATAGATCCACTTTTACTTGTGATAATGTCAGCATCTATCACTGTTACTCCTAAGAGAGAAAAAGGGTCTGGGCATGATTTTATTAAGGAGGTGAATAGCTGCCTTTTGTGCTGGCACATCCTTGTCTCAAACATGACCTTTTTGTTTGTGCTCATCCCCTTCAGGTTTTGGTTCCAGTGGAAGCTCCTTATGGCTCCTGTGCTTGCACACTTGGCCGGAAGAAGTTTTTTGAAGCACAAGGCCACATGCTGAGAGATGAGAGGAAATGTCAGTTTGGACTGGCAGCTGCCCAGGGAAACTAAACCTCTTGGCTGTACTCAACTTTCCTGATAAACTTAATAGCATGGCTTTCCTATCAATGTTTACTCCTTATTGGCCTCTTCCATTGCTGGCTACTTTTCTCTCTATGAACTCCTGAACATGGGACATATGAAGGACCCTCAGGAAATCGGAAATCAAAGTGTGATTTGCAGACTTAAGTACCCTAAGCTCTTTGGAAAATCCCAGCTGGAAACATTATAGTAAAGTAATTTCAAACTAGCTATTCCCAGACCTTTTAATGAAACAATTAATTTGATGTTTGTAACATGTTTTTGACACGTAAAAGCAGGAAATCTCTATATTCTCTTTATTAATATTTCTTCAGTAAAATGACTATGCAGACATGAGATCTGCGGTTTCATTAGCATAACCTGTCATGACCTTGATGCCACACTGATCTACAGAGCTGAGGTTCTGACCCAGTGACTGCATGGGAATCAGTCAGAACCAGGATTTCTCTGCACAGGAAATGAGAAACAAAAAGGGAAAAAAAGCATCTCTCATATCTCCTTTGTGAGGTGAATAGTTACAGCTGTTGACTACTTTCTCTGCATGTACTCTGACTGCATGTCTGCTGCTACCACTCACCAGACTATAGCTACTGTAGTACTTTTACATTAATCACTGAGGTGATTTGAGGGTTTGGGCTATCTCTGTAGGTTTAATTAAATAGTTTTCCTTAGTCTAATAATCTTATCTTGACTTCTTAGCAGGCAGGAGTCAACCTACGTAACCCTATTACATTTGGGAAGGGTAGGGAGCAAACTAGACAGCTAATGTTTATTTTACTTTAGTTACCCCATGTGATAGTTTCAAACATTGAGATAAAACAATACAGTCAATGATTCTCATCTCACAACCTGTGCCTACCACATTTGCAGCAGAAATCTTGTTCAGCTTTCAACAGCTTCTAACCCTTGCTCTTATTTTCTCCAAGTGTCATTTTCACAGACTATTTGACAGAGTTCAAATCGAATGGCAAGTGCCCAAAGTAACTTCTAAAAACTGCAGTTGCCTTTGTGCCTCCTGAGTTTGGCAGACATGCAGCATGCTCTGGGTACAATCATTACATTCACAGGCACCAAAAATGGGGGAGATGTCCTGCTCTGTGTGACATTTTGAGGTGTTCGGCATGATAGAAAGTCACCTTGATGAGCAGGGCATAACAGATGCAAGGGAAGAATGGTCCACCAACCTGAGCTATCTCCCAAACAACAGGAAAAATGACACCATGGAGTGAAGCTGCCCCAGCTATCATGTTCTCTGTCACCAGCCAATTCTGAAAGCTTTATTTACAACACTTCTAGCTTTTCCTGGGGACTCATTCTCATTAACCGTCTTAGATTGTTTTGTGTTGTACTTGAGGGCTTATGTCTTGCTACTTCTGTCACTTCTAGGTGCTTTTAATTTATTAATGTATCTTTTAAAGTCAAATAAAGAGCAACATGAAAAAACAAACTAGCTTTTGATTATTTACTACTTAAATACAAATGTGAACATTGGAAGTAAAAGAACTACTTTAATTCATCCAATTTCACCTCAAAAAGTGACCGATCTTCCAAATGACACTTTACTACCAAAAGATGAAAAAGAATCTTACTGAACATTTCAGCATTTACCTCTTTCTGAAACAAGGCAGATCTGCACAACCAACTTCCTTTCTACCTTATAAGAAATTTATTGCATTAGGCACAAGGTTTCTTTCATTACTCTTAGTTCTTCATTTGTGGCCCTGCAAGGTTGTGGCGGACTAACCTTTGTGGCAGAATGAGGACACAAAGCCGGGAGCAGTTGTTTACTGAGTGTTTCCTATAGCAGCAAGCACACACGCACACCCATTCAGCGTGGTTTGTGTAAACCTCCACAGACACACAGACATTCACTGTCTTTAGAGCATCTCAGTGCAGCTCCCTCCAGCACTGCAAACCTGAGTCATTTATGTGGGCAGATTGCTTCTAAAGAAAGTACTTAGGCAATCGGAAGCAGCCCAAATTTCCCATATGGCAACTACATTAAGATAACAGTGACATAAATCATTCTTGAAAATGTGAATTAGCCAGACTCACTTGGGTCTGAAATCTGACCAAATTCCCATTGGCTTCATTAGGTTCAGTCTCCACAATGGACTTGCATTAATTTCATTGAGACAAATGTTTTTTGTAGTTCCTGTCCTAAAGAGTTATTCAAGCTGCTTATTGTGTTTTACTCAGAAGCAGCTGTGATGCTTTTCTGATGACATCACACCTGATGAAAATGAGCAGCAGCTAGCAGACTGTAAAATTGCTGCTTAAAATACAACTTCTTACCGATAACATGAACCTTCCTGGTCCTAGGCTACATCTCAGTAGTTCATAGGGGCTGAAGGCTCCTAGAAACAGGACATTTCAAGTGCATAAACATGTTATCTTTTTAGTCTTTGATTCTTTCCCATCCTGTTAACTGCCAGGACAGTCCAACACAGCCCACCTCAGCTGCTCATCATGCTCCACACACAACCAGTGTCACACAGATAGAATGTACCAGCTAAATTCATCGGCCAATACCTAAAACAG
Source organism: Sialia sialis (assembly GCA_009812075.1). Classification (NCBI taxonomy): domain Eukaryota; kingdom Metazoa; phylum Chordata; class Aves; order Passeriformes; family Turdidae; genus Sialia; species Sialia sialis. The sequence goes on from VRYO01002482.1 coordinate 2,545,172, forward strand.
AGAGCAGATGTCACTGTCAGGATCAGCACAAGTCATCTGTCTTCTCTGACTGTATTATTCTATATATATGGCTACCTGCTTTCCAATATACATTTAACCTGCCAGTTTTTATTAATTATTACAGCTACTTTTTTTTTCCTTCCTTAAAGTTGTCTTTTTCCTTTCTTAATTTAACCCTGCTTTTGTCAAGAGTACAGAATCCTGACTCTAAGTTGAGCTGAACTTCTTAAAGTGACCAAAGAACTGTTTCTGGGTAAAAAATATAAAAATAAATACTTCTGAATTTAGAATTCCGCTATTTTTATACATACAGCAGCCAACCATATCCTTCTTCGAAAGTGCACAGCTGTATCTAGAAAGGAAACATATTAAATGTTCCTAGTTACTGGATCAAAAATGTCAAGTCTCATGTTAGCTATAATATAAAATGTTTTCTGAGAGCTTCACCATTCATAGCAGACTAAGAAAGACACACACACATGTACCTGAGTACACACATGTGTATAAAATATGTGTATAAATAACACTTACTAGATCAGCTGATGTATGACTAATCTATGACATCACATCAGAAAAAACATGATCTGGGCATAGTTGTCGCTAAAAAAAAAAAGCCAACCCAAACAATACTGGAGGGACTCAAAATTAGGTAAATGAGGGAATAGAGAAACCTTTGATTCAAAGGGCTTCTGCCACTTCTCAAGTATGCCATTAGGAATGAATTTCTACATGACATCTGACTGAAAAAGAGTTCAAGTTTTAATGGCCTCATACTCCTGCAACATTTTCCTCTAGATGCACACATTTCCAGGTAGGAAAGCCCAGGCAAACTGGCATGTGTTATTTATGCAGAAAGGAGGAGGAAATTTGAACAGTCCTTGTGAAACACAGTTGCTACATCCAGGCACACAACCATTTCCACACTTCCCCCCCACAGTTTGGCTGCCAGCTTGTGAACAAACCCAGCCACAAGTTCCTTACTTGGACTTCCTCCTTCCACCAGGACAAGACAAAACCATGTTAGTCTTGAATCCAAACGGTCAGAGCAAATGATGAGCCTTCCCTCCTTTTTCTGATAAAATTTAGCTGCTAAAATCAGAGGCATCCTCTATATAGTAAATACCAAAGAGTGCACTTTATAGAGGGGCAGCTGGATTACAGCAATCATGCAAAAAAGGGAAGAGAACATCCTGAGATGAATGCAAGTCTGCCAATGCCAAGGCATTTGCTGCTGCCTTATCAGCAGATCAGCTGATAATACAGCAGTTGCTCCTTCAGCAAGGATGCTCACAAGTGCAGCATATAAATGTAACGGTGGTCTCCAGTACTCACCAGGAACCTTCAGCAGCAATGAAACTCTCACATGGAGACCAAGAACCCCTTACGGTCTTCAAAGTGTTCCCCTTGGGCTCTCTGGTGCTTGAGGTTGCATTCTCCAAATTTATAGCAACTACCAACCAATGTTATTCTGGGAATTGAACACACATTGAAGATCCCAATGAACATTACTAAATCAACTCCCTAATTATAGGGGCTAAGCAGAAAGTAATTCAATGACCTTGTTACATTATTAAAAGGAAGACAAACTTTCCCAATAGGAATGAAAACTACTTATTAAATCAGTCTGCCCAATCTTCCAATGGAGACTGCCCCTGCCAGTGGGCTAATGACAGCCACCATCCTCAGCACTCCCCCTGGGGAAACTGCTGTCCCAGCTGAGCAACACAGAGGTGACGGAATGGGATATGGGTGAGATCTCTCGTATGATATCTCCAAGCACCAAGTCCTCTTGTTTGATGAAGAAGCCAATCCACTGCCTGTGTTAATTGCCCAAGGTGAAGGAGAGAGTAGAGCAGACCCTCCTCTGCAGTGCTCCACTCACCCTGCTGCTTATGAACCAGTGATTGTTACATCCTCCACATGCACATTTATAGCCATTTCATTCCCCGCTTGACTTTTGGGACAAAAGCCATTCCTATAGGAGAACCACAAACTGCTGTTCTGACTTGGAAGTAAAAAAAAACAGAGTGAAGACAAAGGTAATATTTTTCTGGTCCTACTCAGATTCAGCCTTTAAATTTTGTACAATAAAAAAAATGAAAAACAAATTTGCAGCTTCTACCAGACTCACAGAAAATAAGACCCTCTGATTTTAAAATAACTGTCACTGTAACTCAGGTGTAATGGTGGAAAGAGGATTGTTGAAGACAAAAGATCAATTAAATGCTGATTTTTAAAAAGAAGAAGAGTGAAAAGATTTGATAGAATTTGAACATGCTGGAGAAAGCTGGGAAAAGAAAGAAGAGTTAGCAATTAATCCCTGACAGTGACATCCTAATGAGACATTTTGCCAGGGCCATTTCTAACCAGGAGTGATGTATGGGGGCCTACTCCCTTTGTTACAGCTGAGGAATCTTGTCTTATAATTATATGAGCAAAGAATCTTCTACAAACTGATTAAGTGCAGCACATTAAAACAAACTGGGATCAATAACATGTAGGGATGGGAGACAGAAGCAAGTTGTGGCAATTTTTCTGGCTTGAGAAAGTGATCCTGGTGGACAGGTACTGCCAAAGATCCCATACTTTGCTGACAGTTGCCTTACATGTGCTTTATGTGTGGTGCTTGGCTCTGGAGGCAAAGAGAACATGCTGTGTTGTGTATTCACAGCTTGAGAGGAGAGCGACCAGAGCTGATGAACAATTCCAATATATTTCACACCTATCATACCAGAACAGACATAGTGCAATGCTTTAAAATAATGTTAGAAGTTTATGAAAGATTCTGATTGATTCTGCACTTCTGATATTAGAAGAGAGGAAGGACAGGGAAGACCTTGGCTGCAGCATGACTGTTTTTGTGCTGACCGACAGCAGCGCAGGGGAGTTCAGCACTGCTTTATTCCTTCAAACTGCCTCCAGGAGGAGGGCACTCTCTAAATTGTGATTCAGGGTGAAAGCCAAGACCCTCATCACACTCACCCCCTGCATCAGCTGAGCAGTCAGGTGCTGGCAGCTTAACCATCACCCAGGACACCCAGGCAGGGCTTTCATGGAAGGGGGACTCTCCCAGCTGCAGGCACATATAAGGGCATGATTTACATTGGATTCCTGCATAGCTCTGCGACTCAGAGCTGCAGTACTGACATGGTATCCAGTAATGCCTATCAGTTGCTTCCTCATCTCAACAGCAGCTGTGTTTTCTGCAAGAGGAATGGTAGCTAAAAATAATCTGGCTTTGACTTCCTCTTTTAAGCCCTTCAGTCTCCTAAAAAGATTTTTTTTGTTCTCCCAGAAACAGCAAAGAGAATGTAAGAGACAAAACCAGAACGGTCAACTGCACAAGAGAACAGCAGCATTAGAAAGCTCAGAGAACAGTAGGAAACTGTAATAAAAATCAGAGACAGTGAAAAAATTGTCACAGTTTTGGCCAATATTTTTGAAATTCTCTTCAGCATTTGCAAGAAGATTTCTGTTAGGTCTTTACTTGTATGACTCAGTGGTGCTGAGCAAAGGGGAAATAAGATCTAGATGTTTCTGAATGCAATTTATTTGCTTATTAAGCATATTAAAAGAAAGAACTTAGTTCAGTAGTCATCAAATGTACTCTCATGTCTGCACAGTGGAGATTTTTACTCCTTCTTGGAATAAATACATTTTACTTCAAATTCTGTCTTCCACAGGACCACAAAATGTAAATCCCACCCCAAACATGCAAATGGAGAAAAAAAGAATATTCAATTAATCTTTCAGTAACACAGCACTATATATTCTCATCCAAAATAATTCTACAAATGCAGTGCTGGTTAGCATGTCCAGACTGCTTTCATGATCCTTTTCCCAAACATACCTAATTCTATATTAAAATGTTTAGGAGTTTCATCTATAATTTTTAAATTGCAGTCCAAAATCAGACAGACACAGACTATAGCTCAAAATTCCCCAAAGCAGGGTTGATGATCTTTATTTGAATCTAGTCTTCCAGCAGAGCCCTACTCCCAGCAGGTATCTCTGGACATGACCAAACTAAAAATAAAAGCATAAACAGAATTCAGACCATGACTTACAAATTTGCTGCTAACAGACCAATACTGTGTAAGCTCAGTACAAGGGGCAGACAAAGAAATTATTAGTACATCTATGTCCTATTGTCTCAAATTCCAAATAAAAATATTGTACCATGTAAAGGTTAGGAAGAATGCAAGAAAGCATGCTGCTGCATATATTTATGTAACACAGCATATACCAGGAGCTTTACCTATGGCATAGCTATTACCATGGCTTTGTCTCTTCTCTCCCCTTTCTCTCTTTTAACACCAGTAACTACAAGTATGAACAGCCATCTCACACTTGGCCAAGTCAAAGTCAAGACTACCTAGGCAGGAGATTGCAGGAGTTTCTCCTTCCTCTCCCTGAATCCTGTCGCCACTTGGCAGAAAGCAGCACCCTTTCTCCCTTCTCAGCTGCACCCCCTCACCATTTCCTCCCACGCCATGTCCACTTCCACAACACTCTCATTTCCTACTTCCTCCTTCCTTTGCTCAGCATCACTGCTGCAACCCCACATTCCCCAGTTCAGGGGTCATGACAAAGCTCTCAGGGCCAGGGATGATGGTGAGCCCAGGCAGGGCTCAGCACCATCCATGGGCTGTCTCTCAGACATTCTGGTATAAACTGACCCACCCTGTGTATCAGGGCCAGCACAGTGGCTCCGCACCACTGACAGCCCCACACAGGGGTAAGGGAAACACAGATGTTACTGCTGAACTGTGGCCAGGCCTCCTCCTTCTGCAGTATGGAACACCAGAGAGGAAAGAGCAAAAAATAATTAAAACTTCAAATATTATGGTAAGTGATGTTAAAAGTAATCACAAGAACATAGAATATTAAGTAGGTTTTGGTACCTTTTTAATAGGAAAACGGAGAAAAGGAGCTCCAGTATACCACAACAGAGAAAGTAGATCTGTAAAGTAAACTGAATCCAAACATAAGCAATGCTTTATTGGGATATAGCAAGCAACCTATCAAATAGGGAACCAGTACAAACAGATTTAACATGACTCTCTTTTAACAGAGATGTATGGTGACAAGACAGCTTCTTTCAGTTTTTAAAACAAGTATTCAAAGTGTTAAGTAAAGCATTAAAAAAAAAATCATTACAACACCAAAGACAGACAATATTAAAAATGTGCAGAATCTTACTTTTTACAAATTTCTGCATAACGTTAGAAAACAATCATAAATTAAAAAAGGAATAAAATGAATCTTTTTTGTTTGCAAAGCAACACAAACCTTTAAAAACCAACTATATTTTACATAGGAGTACTATTAAAAACAGGTGAAAAGCTGAAAAATTAAAGGACAGCAAAAAATACACAACCCAGTTTCACCTGTCAGCAACACCTTCTGCTATAGAAGGAGTTATGTTAGTTCTATGTACAGCTTTAAACATTGCAGCATACCACAAGTAAACCTTAATAAGGTCAAAATAGGACCCTCTGCAAAAAAGGGTGACTTGGCAAGTGTCAGTCCCATCCTGAAATTAAAAGTAATAATAATTTTAGTAAGTCTTTAGTGTAAACCAAAACCTACTTTAATTGGTTCCTCTCTCTAAAGATGCATGTAAACTTTGGGGTTGTTTTTGTATAATTTTTTGGTATCTTAATTAATGAAATCAAGAACATGTCTGGCTCAAAAATGAGAATGACATACCTCCCTTTTGTTCTGGATACAGTGATGTAGCTATCTCAACATGCTCATTGACACTTCCTAAAAGAGAAAATCATTATGTTCTATGTAAAAAATACACACCACCTCCCTCAGTTCAGACTCAGTATATAGTATATTGCCAGCTCTATCCAATAGGATATATATTCTAATTTGGTTTAAACTCTTAATAGATATATTCTCTCTTTACAAAGTTCCATCACATGAAACCAAATTTCTTATTTTTCCTTTGAGGCACAGCATGACCCCAATTAGACAATTAGCTATAAAGAGTTGTTCTTTAGATGTTGTGTCTGTAGAGGTTTTACGTGATATTCATAGATTTTCAGCGCAGGCCCCAGTTTTAATGAAAGTCCAGTCAGTACATCATTTCTTGTCATCAACAGTAATGATTTGCCATCAATCTCCTATAAGAAGAATTAAAGAGTTGATAAAGACAAATATACAAATCTAACAGATGAGAACAGTCATGCAACAAATGGAATACTACTATAGAGGATCAGTGAGAAAAACAGTAGCCTTGATTTTCCTGAAACCATGTTCACAGCTGCTAAATTCTGCTTACTGTCTGCTTTTCAAGTGCTCACCTGGGCTGACTAAGGCAGAAATACTATTTAGTCAAGCACAAAATCCAAAGGAGCCTAACTTCAAAATTCCCTCCTTGTAAACCTTTTTCTAATTAATAGGTACAAGTGAAGAATGCCTAATTATCAGCCATTAAGGGAAGGATAGTCCTAAGAATGCAGCTTATGAAGTGCATTTCAGAAGAATTACTATTGACAGCAATACGCAAGTTTAAACTAGTGAATATCTGCTAATAACTTCAGGTGCCTTCTTTAAAAGGCCAACCTTCCCATGCATCCTGTGGGAGAAAAAAGGAAAAGATTCTTGCAATCAGAAATTTTGGAAGGGCCTAACTGGAGATTGACACTGAGGGAAGTTCTCTTCCTTTACTTTCAAGGGAAGATAAGAAAAGCAGCAACTTGCCAGCTTAGGTCACAACAATCCCTACACTTTCCTGCTTAAAATACCGATTGCAAATCATAGATATAGTGTGGTTGTTTTCTTTTCCCTCTCAGACCATGACTTTCTGACCTGTTTAGGTTAGAAATCCTGTTGGCTTTAGATTTTTTCCCATCTCAAAACCTTGATGTATGCTTGAAAATGCCCTCTAAATATTTTTAAAGTAAAAATGGAAGAGAAAGAATCCATATCTCTCCACTGCCTCCTCTCCCTTCTATTATCTTGGAAATATCAGAGATCCCATCCTTGATTACAATGCAACATGAAAAGAAGACTTCTATTAGAGTTCAGCAGGAATTTGTCAAGACTGATCTCTCTTAAAATTTGATAAAGTTTATAAATACAAAATATATGAACAAACCACAACATAGTCAAAGATCAGATGAAAGTGGCATTTTTTAAAAATATCCCCAAGATGTATACAACTACTAATCCCTCAGGGGAGCACAAAGTAACAGTAATTCTAAAAGAAAAAAAAGTTTCCAATAACTTTTTACCCAATTATAGCAGGTGCCTCTTTCCAATTACTGTTGAGAATGTTAATGGTTAAAACCAGTTTCTATCCTCTCTTTTCCATTCGTCAGAATTCTTTCTGTGGGAATTTTGACACCAGTGAGTGTTTTGCTCATTGCTATGACCGATCTGAAGTTGCCTTTTCTGCTGCTGTTCAACGATGCTATGGAGGAAGAACAGCCTCCAGCTTGGTAGGATCCAAATGGAGTAAATCCAGTACCTGGAATAGGAGAAACTCCAAGAATAGGAAAAAAGCATCTATTCCTTTCCCTTCTTCCATAGGGTTCCCTGTGTTTTTTAGAAATGCTGGTAACTACTAAGACTAAGACTTTTGAGTAGAAAATTGATTCTTTAAACACATCTGTGTAGGAATGAGTGATAACATATTCAGAGTTCAAGCATTTTATATCTTTGTGTGAATTGTAAGCTTTATCTCTTTAACTTCCTTTAAGTTTTCCACACTAACCCGCTTCTGCAGAATTGTCACACTCTTTTTTTGCACCAGGTAAGATTTTGTATGGTCTGATGACTTCTCTGATTTCTTCCCTGCTACTTCTCTATTTTCTGGATTTTTTTCAGGATGCAGTTTCAATGCTAGCTCTCAGTATGTCTTTTTAATGTTATCTGCAGAGAGGCTTCTCTGCACAACTCCAGCTAACAGTAATTCCCCAGTGTGACTACAACACCAGTATCACATTGTCTTCAGCAAATAACCAGGGTACTGGTTAAGCTTCAAGTACTCCCACCACCCCCTCTGCTCTAAGTGACTGACAAGTGCAACGTTTCACAGTAAGCCAACACAAGAGCACAGCAGCCAGCACACTCACGTGCTCCTCCATACCATGGCTCTGCCAGAAAGCAGCAGTGGACACCAGCTGATGTCAAGCCTCAGTTTCCCTTCCGGTAAGACACTGCAGTGAGGCCAGCAAACCAGCACTGGGTTACCTGGGCATATCTGGCTATTACAATATAATGATCAAGAAGCCACATGGGCTATAACAAAGGTCAGAGCATGAGCACATCTTGAGACCTTGTGAACAGCTTCAGTCTTGGAGCGAGCCGCAGTCCCCTGTGCTTCCAAGGGTCCTACAGAAAGCTCAGCCATAAATTTGCAGGCTGTATTTCTCTGAAGGTGTTCACACCCTCATCCTGCAACTGCTATTCCTCCCTCTTCAGGTATCCTGTGACCTAAACTTCTTGGCTTGTCTGATTTGCTTGCTGATGTTATGGATTTTTGTTATTAGGCAACATCCTTCAGTTGAACTTGTTTTCAACAGTGAGCTCTTTTGATCTGCTGACGTCAGTGGAACTCCAAGAAGGAATAACAGATAATCATCATACAAACATCAATTCTTACCGGCACTTACAATAGAGTTTTAATAAAAAATTATGCCTTTAAAATGCGTTCTAATTTTCCTTAAAGTATTGTAAGAAAAAAATCAGGTTTTAAAGATTTTTTTGAGCCACTTGTTTTAGGTGAGCCCAGATGTATTCAGGTTTATCAAAAGAAAGTGTGGACTCAGTTACTGCTGTGTAAAAGCTCAGTGTAATAATAGATGTCATGATTATGTTCTGGGCTAAGGATATTTTGTAAAGAGACCATTGAGCTATCCCTACTGAAGCAGTTCAGTGGAAAACAATTTCCCAGTGTTGTAGGTGAAACTGAATAGTTTCCTTTACTGCTTACAATCTCATTCCTCTTCCAGTTACATATTTAGGGCAGTAGATCAAATGAAACTAGGTTTCTCAGGCCCAGGCAACTGCAAATGACAGAGGAAAATAGAGATGACCAGAATTGCAGCTGTATGCCTGGTTCTCTACAGACAGAGAATAGCTAAGGATTCAAAACGAATCGGCCTGCACTGGCATACCTGGGAGATTCTGACAAAAAATACTGTAAGAACACAATTAAAGTTAGTGGTAGCAAATAGTGTAGAAGAAACTGGACAGCACCCCTGATAAGAAGTTAGGGACAGGATTGTTTATGGGGGTCTTCCTCATGGAGACAGGGAATTGGCTGGCAAACTTGGCATGTAGAACCAGGCACTTGCTGCTCCTCATGCTGCTAATGTAAAGGAGCGGGGAGGAAGTGGCAATGACTTCTGCTGTGATCATCCATCCCTCAGGTCCTGGCCACATCCTGGTGGCAGCTGTCAGCCTCTCTCTACAAGGTTTTAGCATAAGGTGAAGTTGGCAGTGGAATCACAGCCAATTTCTGCACATGGCTGTCCTAGCAGAGTCCTCAGTTATCCTACTGAAACCACTTATCTTCATTGCAGAATACTAACAAAACCTTTATACTCCAATGCTGCTTTCTGTAAGGCTGTTGCAAACTGATTTGCCAAAACTCATAAATTAGCCTCACCTTTCTGCTGCAAGGACCGTAGTAATTACTGAAGTGTTATTGACAAGCCAGCTGTGAGGCAAAGAGGTCATGATATTTGATGGAAGTCAGAGACATCTGTCAGTACAAGGAAAAGACTCCCAGAGGCCACAATTACTTTGCCTATGTAGTTTTTCAAAGCTACTTTTCCAGAGCTGTTGTGACATGGATGCTGGTATTAAGGAATAGCCACACTCCAACCTTTTCCTTTTTGGCTTGTTCACTCATTTTCGAATTCTAAAAATTGAGCAGCAGCTGCAAAAAGAACCTCTCTCTGCAACCTTCCAGAGAATCATCCAACACTAGGATTTTCACCCTCAAGAACAAAGAACTAAATTTAGATACTTTGTTATATGCATCAGTTACAGTCAGAGGGGATTTCACAGACATGGTGCTGAAGGTCAGCAACATTAACCTGACCAACCGTGATGTGCAATGTACAATCTCCCTGCAAAGCTGCCAATAACTTGCATCACTTCAGCACCTTGGAAGGTTGAGCCATCTATTTTGATAAGTAATTATAAATGCGGGTGACTAATTTCCTGATACCCTCACACAAGCTTACGGACTTATCAGGGGAGGTGCCGAACTGCCAATGTGATGTAAGTTACTTCTCTATGAACAGATGGCCTGTAGGCCAGGTAAGCTGACTTCCAAATTCTGCCCCACTGACACACCTTCACCAGCTGCTGGCAGGTGAGTTACAATGGGCCACCAACTGTTAAGCTCCTTGCTGATCTAATCTACCAAAAGAAGCCTTCCATTAATATCAGCAGTTACAAGGCCCAGAAACAACGACTCAATCTTTTTCTCAGCCTGAGTCTTACAAACACATTGCTCCTCTGCCAACTTAGTGCCAACTTATCCTTTCCATATTCACTTGAACTGCCAAGTTGAATGCAACACAGCAGCCCCTTTCTCACCCTATGCCTTCAAACTCACATTGTTGCTTAGAAGCTCCAAGTTTTATAAATACTCATGACTGTAATTACACAATACTAAGAGAGAAGGGAATTCACATTTCAAATTCACATTTTAAATAACAAGACCGTGAAATTGAGTGGGTTGTATAGGGAGACTGAGTTCAAACCAGAAAATTTATTTTGATTTCTCACCTTTCTGAATTCTATCTTAAAAAAAACCTCTAACTCATTATCCATAGCTTGCAGAACAATATCATTACTCAGAGATCACAGACCCATGCATGCATTGTCACCCAATAACAGGCTTAAATCCTGCCATTAATGTGGGATTTTTCTCTCCCATTTTACAGTATATAACCAGGCCCACAGCAAAAATGTGCAATGTGAGAAACTGGTGGCAGTCAAGAGGTGTTTGCTACAGATTTACCTGTTCCTGAAAAGCATTGGCTTGTTCTTCAAATCCAGCTGTTCTGAAATAATTCACAACATCAGTAACAGCCCAGTCAGCAGGATCCAGAGGTCTCCCATTCTCTACTGAACTGCAAAGTGCAAATGCAGACAAGCAATCATTAAAGGTGTGCAGAACATCTGCTGCTTATTTGTGCATGCCTCATGCACATCCCCTCCTTCCTTGTTTCTCCAGAAAAGGTGTTCTTTGATACATCTCCCCCACCCCAATACAGAACAGTCACTCCTGTTCTTTTACATTCCGAAGACCTGATGCTGGGGAAAGCTGAGACACCTTTCAGAAAAGAAGAAAGCACATGAATTTTCACATCAGCCAAAGCTAATCAATTAGGATCTTCCTAGAAGTGTGATGTCTTTGCTGTTGGAGAATGAAAACTGCAATAACTGGGGTACCAAATTCCTGCCTTTCAAGCCTGCATCCTGCTTTCAGCTACCAAGTAGTTAAAGAATTATATGTGGATATTTTTTTAAACAGATGAGACTGTTCTCATAACATGGGTAGAAATTACTGGTCGCTATTTTTACCTTGCAAAACAACAACAAATAAATTACAAACAAAGAGAACTACCTATAAAAAGCAAAAAAGAGGCACCAAATGATTGCACTAATTCTTAATATAGAAAATTTCCCAAAACAGTTGTCAGACTTATCTTTGGACAAATCTATGGACTTTTTAAATAGCTGTGCATCTGAGACAACATCTGTTAAACACCAGAATTAATTCCTTCTGTAATTAACCTCAGGCAATTGGTTTCCACAGTAGCAAAACCAACAAAATATTTATATTACTATCCTTACCTGAATTTCTTTTCCTCAAACTGTAATCACCCTATCACAAAGATAACCTTGGTGTATCTGGAAATTTTCAGTAAAAAAAAAGACACGTAGGGAGCTTGACTGCCTTTTCTACTGCAATTTATGAGAATGAAGAGCAAGACACCAAAGAGCTTCTTTAACATGTTTCTCCAATGAGAAGTCCTGAAATTCATGCCAAATATTTTCTATCATTATACTTGCTTAACCATAATGCTAATGAAGTAATATTGAAAAGGTACAGATCAGGATAGGTGTCAGAATCCTGTCCATTTTCTGGTCTGAAGCTTAGAGGCAGGACTTAGATTTCAACAGCACCAGCTGGAAAAGAAACACAGATTATATTCTCCTGACAGTATTTTTGTTCTGTCCTTCAATTTTTTTCTTTTCCAACTGTCATCATCTCTGCCTTGCCTGGACTTGTATGTTTGTCAGCAAAGTAACTGAGCAAATAAAGGGCTGATAATTTTTCCAATCAGCCAAATGGAATATATACAGAGTGCCTCCCATTGCTGTTTCTAAAACATTCTTATTTCTATAACTATCTGAGTCCTGGGAAGGAGGACTCATGAAAACAGTATTTTTGCACCTCCCAAAACTCTTGAAATGTGTCTGGCAACATGGCAACAAAATCTAGCCACAGAGATCATCCACAATCTGTGTTACACTGGGCCTTCTAAAAGCAGTTTCTTTCATTATCACAGATCTCCAAGCAATGAGAAATGGAGTTTCTTACTTTTGCTCATCACATAATATCTTAGTTCATGAATTGCTTCACTGATTGTGATTACTTAGAAAGCAATACTCAGCAAAACTGAAAACGAGACTTTCTGGCCTTACCAGAGCTGCACTTGTTTCCTGTGTATTTTTTTTAAATCAAAGAGTGCCTTTCAACCAAGATTTTTTTTGTGCTGAGCACATTCTGAGGCTTAAGAAGTAAAATGTGAAAACTGCCACACAAAATCTGCATGTATTTACAAAAGCAGCATTTGAGGAATTATATTTAAATCTTTGCATTTTCCTTAAGACACAGACTGTCTCTTTCAACTGCTCATTTTCTACTAAAAAATAAATAAACAAAATGCCAACCACTCAGTTAAAAAAAACCCAAAAAACAAACTGAATTTAACTCTTCCTAAACAGCAAATAAAAGGTTCAGTTTGTAAAAATATCCCCTAACTGTAATTTTCTTACATCTCCAAACCCTTTAATTTTAAATTATATATGGCCCAAAACCCTCCTTTCCACAATTTTTTATCTCAGCCCAGGTGCTTTAGTTTTTCTTGTAGCTCTTCTTTCATCACTAGGGAGCTACAGCTTGGTCCAGGTCCAGCCCCATCCAGGGCTCAACTGCAACAACTTCAGGGGTTCCATCTCATTCATTAATTAATCAGAGGAAATAATTGCAAATTCCTGCCTCAAGGAATAGCATCATGCCAGACCTCAAATGGAGCCAATTTCCACAGCTACAGCTGCAGAAGACTGCAAGGCATGTGGCAGACTACTGAAGGCTGGCTGCATTTTAACCCACCTACCCACACAGATGCTCATTTGGCTTGTAGACTTTGTTAGTCTCCTCACACTGCTGCTGACGTGGCTCTATTCTTCAGTCAATAAAAGGGAATATATAACATCCACAGCTTAGCCATACACTGGCTTGTGCCTGACATCCTGGATGCTTCAAAATCCTACAGGGACTGGCATTTTAGGCTTTGAAACTAAGTACTAGATACATTGAAAATGAATAAGAATCAGGCTTGTCTGTTTTTCACTACTGTCCCTGTGCCTTTATTGCCATCATGTGGCAGAAGCAGCAATGTCTGAAAGGATATGGCTGAGAATAAACAGATTTTATCCAAGCTATTTATAAGCACTTCAAGAAAGCGTCAAATACTTCCTTTGTAGATATGCCCACATACATACTATATACATTCATCTAGAAACCATAGCCCCACAGTTTTAATACAATGCCCATCCACTCTAAAAAGCCTCCTTAGCAATCATTAGTTGAGTCTTTATCACTCAAACCTCTGGGAAAATGATCAAACATAAACAGTCCCTGCTTTGACTGCCTCCTTTCTCCTCTTCCTCCAAAGTTCTCATCATAGAAACCAGACAGTAAAAGAGAAGGTGGTTTCTGAGGGACACACAATAATTTTCATAGTCATTGAATGGGAAAATGCTCTTTATGTTGGTGTGGTGTAGCCAGTGTTTCAAATGAAGAGGGAGAATGCTGACTTTAATGGCCGCCATCAGATCTTTTGATGCTTTTCATACTCAGATGTTTTATCAGTAGCCTGAAGTGACCATTATTATTTACCTTACTCTAGTGCTGGTAGCCTACACATTTTCTTGGATGGCTTATGTAAAAGAGATCTGAAAGAGAATAATGAAGTGCAGCTGCACAAAGTGTGGCAGCTTGACAGAATAGACTAAGAGCTTACTCTACTACCTATCCTTATGGCATTTTTTTCCCTTTAATATATATAGATATATGTATATGTATATGTATATCTCTCTCATCATGGCTTACATAACCCTAAAGCAGCAAGGCCAGGTTTTTCCACACAGAACTTCACTTCTCAGATCACAATGTCATTCAGAATTGCTAGTCCTAATAAAAGAATTTCTCACCTTAAGCAAATGCTTACAAAAATGTTCCTATGCCTTAGCCTGCAGTCCACCACACAAAAGAAAGCTGTAGAGCAGTACAGACCAAGTCTCTGCCTTATTTCCACTCTAGGTCTGAAATAAAACCCCAGCATCTTCAGGCTTCTCCAATAATCAACTTAAAGTATCTGTTTCAGAAGGGAACTGACACCTAAGTGATATGCTGCTGCTACTACTTCTCAGCCCTAGACAGGTGGGCTGTCAGCAGACACAGGCACAGAGAGGTAATTTCCACACACAGGACACTTCTCTCATTAGGCAGTGGTTCAGCAAAAGCCACTAAGAGACAGGTGAACAGAGGAACAATATTGGCTACAGTGCTACCACTTGCTTTAGTCTCTGGTTGAGAGGAAAAGAAAAAAATATACCCCTAACTTAAGTTACTAGCTTCTACATCTCTTCATTGCTATACCGTCTTACCGCATATCAATTTAAATCATCTCAGTGCCCTGGACTCCTCTACTTCAAAGCTGAAATACAGTAGAAGTAATTAAGAACAGGGAGAGTTTGAAACGAGCAAAGATGGAGATGGCCACTACTGCCAACCACATTAGTTCAAAGGAAAACTACATTCAAAATCCATGTGCTGTTTATGTAAAAGGAACACTTACTTTTTGACATCCAGAGAGCCATTTTCCTTGTTTTCCATGTCAACAGTTAGCATGGGGAGGATAGAAGTTTTACTTCAGCAACTGATCGACAGGGAGGAAAAAAATAAAAGCTGTGTTTAATTACTGGTAGTATGACCAGAGCAGCATAATGTAAGAGTAACAAGCATTCTACAGGGACACATGCATGTTTCCACTTGGAAGCAATAGTGGTGTCACAGACTGATTTCCTTGGAAGCCTGGCAAAGCTGATAGTAGCTATTAAAAAATGTTGACCTGTGCTTCAAACACAAGAAATAATTCTTGCCTGACAATCAAGGAAGGCAATATTACATTTTATCTTTTTCAAAAGTGTTAAAGTTTTGATCAAACTGTATGTATTCATATAGGTGGAGATTGACCTGCAATATATAGCTGTGTATCAAAAGAGCTTAATAGGCCTTCAGTCATCCTGTTATACAGAGGATCCAAACAGACAGAAGATCTTCAGAGAGGTTTGGATTTCCATAGCCTTGTTTTACAAATGTGGACTTGGATACAGATAAGTACGTCACTTATGCCCATTGCACAGATAAAGCTGGTATAATTGAGTCCCAAACTCCTGAGGCCTAAATCAGCATGTTATCCATAAGACCTCTCTTGCTGCACTAGAGCAGCGTCTTCTACAGGTATGCTACACTGAACTCCAAAAAGGAAAGGAGCACATGAAGGACACGGAGTAAATCCAGTTCGTTTCTTTCCTTGCAGCATGCTGGAGTACTTGCACCATATAGCTTTTTCCATCGCTCCACGGAACATGCAGAAATAACCCAAGCCTTTCCCTTCTGCTTTTAAGTAAGCCATTTCTATCTCAGAGAGCACCAGAGAACGGACCAAGGACTCAGGATGTTCTTGCTGTAGCATTAATGGATGCCAGTGAAATGCCTCAGAGCTCTGGGAAGTACAGAATAGGGAAATCATGCTCTTCAGCTAAAACTTTCCAAAAATAGAAAATAGCAATTAATACTGCTGGGGGGGAGGAAAAAAATAAAGAAGAAGAAGACCTTTTATTATACATGTAGGAGCATGAAAAGCAGCAAGAAAACAGTAACAAACTAATCGACAATATGCTTCTTGCTGTACCGCTGACCAAACAACTGCACGCATTCCCTGAAATCACTTCTCGGTTCACCTGAGGTGACTGCAGACAGCACCCGCACCAGCCTACCTGCGGAACGCCCCGCGCCGCGGCCGCGCACGGCCCGGAGCCCCCGGGCTCGAGGCGGGCTCCTCCCGCGGAGCCCACGGGCCCGGGCGGCGGGGGCTCCCGGGGCTCCGCTTCCCGCGGCCGCGCCGGGGCTGTGACACGCGTTCAGCATCGCACGGGCACCCCCGAGCCCGCTCGCACTGCACCACATTGTCAGTCCTGACTGGGGCGGGGGAAGCAAGGCAGAAAAACCTACCTACGAGCAACTAAACCGGCGCATGGCTACCGGCTGCTGCGGAGCGGCGGAGCCCGCGGCCGCGGCCCCCGCCCCCCGGCGGCAGCGGGCGCTCCGCGGCGGCTCCGAGTGACACCGGGAGCGGCCCCGCCCGGCCCCGTGACGCGCCCGCCACACACGGACCGCCCGCGTCATGGCCGCCGCGTTAAAGGCGCCGCGCCGCGGGACCCCCCGCACCCCGGCCCCGCCCGGCGCGGGAGGCACCCGGGCCGGCCCCGGGCTGGGCACGGAGCGGCGCCCCCGCCCCGCGGCTCACCCCGGCAGCCTTACCTGCTGGGCAGCCGGGCAGCGCCGGGGCCGGTATGCGCGGCGGGGCGCGGACTTGCCGAGGCACACGGCCGGAGTGCAGCACTCGGGGCTCGCTTCATGACTTGAGGTTCTTGGGGCCTCCTTGTGGACATTTCTGCTCCTCCTAACGAGCGGGGTGTGTAGCAGGTAACGGAAAGGAAACAAATCCCTAGTTGTTGAAGGGTGCAGTACCAAGCTGAGGAAATGTTGCACAAGGGAGGAAGAAGGAAGCGCCAGATGTTGGAAAATTGATAAAGTTACAAAAATTCATTCCTAGAATGAGTTCGTCAACACGTATGCGAGTAGCAGACACTTGGGTCTCTGTGGAACTCGTGCCACTGCAGGCTCGGGGTGATGGGAAAGAGGAGTGACCAAGGACAGCACACCCGATCACCCTCGCCGTGCTACCGCCGGTACTGAGGAGAGGAGATGGAGGCATCGAGTCTGCACATCGTGCTCCTCTAAGCTCCAGACTTCATTTCACAAGGAGACCATACCCACAGGATTTACTGTACACAAAGAATCAACTCAAAGAGCTTACAAATCACTAAGTGCCCCACTGGCAATAAAATCTCACACAGAGAGTTTAATCCAAAAGTTGTCACGTTTTTCTGGCAACAATGCTTTTTGTTTTTTCTTTTTACACTATTTCCTTTCCAGATTGCTGATGTTTTATAATGCCATATAAGCATTACCTACATGCACTGTCAGTGCAAGGGAAATCAAGCAAGCCAACAGACCCTGCTTTCCCCGCGCAGGGGTTTGGCAGCCAGGGTTGTATCCCAGCCACTATTCAGATGCTGTGACCTTTTGATTAGCCTTAACAGGCTGGGATACTTCAAATTTGTGGGATGGTTTACTTGAAAATCTTCCGAGTCAAACCACTCAAATTACACTCCTGCTGTTTGCTGCAAGGCAAGGGGACATTACAAGTTACCTGAGGATTTGCACAGAACTGCTGGTGATTCCAGTGTGATTTCCACAGGGTTCTGACACAAGTGCCCAGCTTGCATGGACAGACAGAGGCTGCTTGGTCACCAGAGTGGGCTCATGGGGCTGTCCCCGGCACTTTGCATGCATCTCACTCCCAGACAAAGCTTACTGCAGCCTGGCTGCATGGAGATCCAGGTCACCTAACTGCTAACTGGACACAGTTACAAGCACTAAAATTACCAGAAAAGTGGACTTTTGGGCAAAGGACTATAGGCACGACCTCCCAAACCACTTCATTTTGTCTTGCTTATGTGCTGTCAGATAAATAACCAGAGCTTGCAGGAGCTTTGCAAGTGACAGCACTCAAGTATTGACATAAGCATTGAGAACAGAGGGCAGTGACAGCCCTCACTGCTTTGGGATTTAAATAAATGCAGGTAAACAAAATAAATAGAGGATTAAGTGTACTGTACCCTAAACAATACCCTCTCTACTCCCTATCCCAAAGTGTACTGTAAAACGTGGCATATTTGTGTCGGACAAGTGAGCCAAGCAAGGCAGTTCTTCTCTATCTCTAAAGAAATAAACATTCTAAATGAAGCCGTTATGAGTTTTCTGCATCAGCTGGTTTCTAACTTTGGTAATGAACTGACATTTGAGGATACAAATATAAATGAGCTATTTTACTGACACTCTCTCTTTCATCATATTCTTCAGTTAATCCTTAGAGTATTTGAAGTTAGGCTCACACAGTGCATGCATTCCTTCTAGAGGACCTTGAACAGCAAAGAGAGGAATTTTAAGGAAATGGGTTGTGGAAAAATTCAGTGTGGAATATGATCTATGGCTTGTATTTTCATTCTTTGGGGTAAGGTAATTTAATTATAATGAAATTATGTCTGGAGGGAGATAAAACAGAAAAGTGAATTAGCCTTTTGTCTGACTATTTGCATCCCAATTCTGGCCAAGAAAGAAAAGTTTCCAAGCCATGCAGGGAACTAAGTGAGACCAGGGTTGGTAGATCCATGCCAAGGGGTCTGTCCTGTGTGTGTCTGAACTTCTGCTATCGCGTGAGGGGAAACACACAAAGGTCAGTGCAGATATCAGACACCAGTGGACCCTGTTTTCTGGGTATTGGAAAATGCCAGTTTCCTACTGCCATGCTGTCCTTTTGTTTTGTCCCTGGCAATGAAAGAGCCCTTTGAACCTTCTTTATTCCAGTGGCCTGGGTGAAAAAACATGGTTAAACATATGCACTGGGGAAGATGAGTGAGCAAGTAACAGGGGGACTCTGTGGTTTCACACTGAGGGAAGCCCCTCTCAATAAGGTGGCATTATGCGGAGTAGAATGGATCTAGCTCTGTGTAAAACGCGCATTTCTTTGCCAATGACGACCGTATGTTTCGGAGCCCTCGGAAAAGCCCAGCGCCCTCAGCAGCAGACGCCATGCAGGCCGCGAGCCGCCCGGCGCCGCGGGGGCTGCTGGGAGTTGTAGTCCCGAGGGGCCCGCCCGGGCTCGCCCTCCCTTCACGACGCCGGCGGGAGCGGCGGGGGCCGCCGGTGCCAGAACGCAGCGCGGAACAAACGCTGGAAGGCGCTTGCTTCTCCTCTGGGCTTTCAGCAAGACATTTCGGGACTGGCCGCGATCATTTGTGATTACTGCTGCTCACTGTGAAGATGAAACTAAACCGGAGAGATTTCATCCAGATGTGGCTGGCGGCCAAAAAAATCATCAATTCTTGTAATGCACAGCACTGGCAGCACGGGAATCCAATGGGGGCACAGGCTGTTTCTAAGTAACTTTTGTCACGAGTGTGAAAGTGACATGGGTGTAAGACGCCAGGTTTCCCAGCAAACTGAATTAATGTATAGTTACGTCCAGTCAATTACTAACAACAGTCTGAAAATCCCGTTTGCATCATTTCCTTCTTAGCAATACAAGAGTGAAAAGGGACCATGCAGGCCGCGGGGTTTGATCTCCTGGCATGACAGCCCAGCCCTCACACAAGCCCACTCACACCCAGCGCTGTTTGGGGCCCATGAGGAATCGCACCCCACTCTGCACGGCAGAAAGGCTCTGTCCAGCTCCTCTTTGCTGGAGATTAGGAAATTTTAATCTACAACTTGAAAAATGTATAAACAGCTAATACCTGACGGTTCACGTAGTAATAATCTTTAGTTTAATATTGTTCAGTGTAATATTTGACTTCTCTGTTTCTCTGGTATTCACATTCTTTTATATATAGACTCAGCTTACTGAACGACCACAGTCCTCTTATGGTCTGCGTATTCTGATCTTGTTCCCCTTTCTCCTTTCTGTACATTCACCTTCCCATAGAGGATATTTGGAGCTGCATCCTGGGCTGCAGTAGGGTCTCAGCAGCACCCTCTCCCTTTCCAGTCTGCTCTGAATGGTCCCTTACTCCACACTAGACTTATCACACCTAGATGATACTGATGATTTGAGACATCCTTGGACTGATTTGTAACTAAGAGTCTTTTCCACAGTTCCTGGCAACTACTACCTACCCAGAAAGAGGAAAAATCCCTGTTACTGATTCAGTTGCACCTTTCCAGCACTTCACTTTCAGAAAATTGTCTTTCCTCACTTAAGGTGTTTTCCACCCCTGTGCATATAGTCTTTTTGATTTGCTTGAATGGAATTTTGCCACTTACCTTTCTCCACTCTATCAATTGCTTAACACCTGTTATCCTGCTCTCCCTTCCCTACTTCAGCACTCCACAGAGGAATGAGAGACCGTTCCCAGCCCACAGAGTCCAGCAATGAAGTGCTTCTCTTCAATTCCCGTCTTGGCCAGGAAGGTCCTCCAAAAAGCCATGCTGTGTCTTCTTCACAGTCCCCTTGTGACCTGCCAGGGTGTTCTGCATGGCCGGGTATTGTCATGTTGCTCTGAAGTTCTGCATAAAGCTAGACAAAAGCCTAAAGATCGCAGTGATGTTAAACAAGTGAGGAGGGAAGGGAGGCAGAAAACCCGTGGCCAGAATGCAGCAGAGTGACTTGGTACCAGCCTGGCATTGATTTTTGAGGCAGTTATGTTACAGTGTGTGTTAAACACAAAACCAGAGCGCAGCAGCCAGTTGGCCTCAATTTACCTTTCATGCAGTTCCCTGGGTAACTCCTACAAGGTAAAGAACAGGGTCTGTCGATGTGAAAAACCTTTTGGGAAAGCTCTGGCAGTCAGGCTGAGAGCTCTGCAGGTGCCCAGAGCTGCATCAGTGACAGCTCCTGGCTGCCAGTCTGAGGGGAGCAGCACTGCTCAGACTGACTGACCAGGCAAAGAGGGGCAAGGATCTCGCTTTTGCTGTACTATCCTAAGATACTCTTGATACAATATACGTTACTCGACTGCTTTTCACAATCATGTGAAACTCCAATAAGATGACTAGAGTTGCATCCTCTTCATATCAGCTTAAAAATGAATATGTGCAGCAGCTGACTACAATGCATGGCCAGTGATACATTTCTGCTTTTGCTTCCTTTTTTTCCTAAGACTGAATTGCTTAAATAAATCTTCCTGCACGTGAATTATATCCACTTCACTGAGAATTTCCTGCCCTACTTCTTTTGTCAGGCAACTCCTTGTTTTGGTAGTTGCTCATATTTAATAAAGCCTCTGTCTAGACTTAAACCTTTGTTATTTTAAAGCTTATACTTCATATTAAAAAAGCATTCTATAAAACACAGCTCATTGTGCCCATACTAGCAGTAATACCTGCCACATATTTGCCCAGCTTGTAATAATGTAGCAAGAAGCTTATAAAAAGTATTCATATGAAATACCAACACTGTTAAACAGAATCCAGCCCGATAAAAATATTTTATATGAACACGGCTCAGACATCTCAGTGAAATAGCTACTACCCCCCTGAGAAATCTAAAATGCAGCACTTTGTTGTAGGAAGTGAGGCAAATGAAAAACCACAACATGGCGGTGCACTCAGAAAAACAGTTACAGACAGAAACATGTCAACAAAACACAAGCAGAAATCTCAACTATATTTCAAACAGTACACTGAAAAATTAGTCCTAGGGGGTTTTTTTTTGCACCTTGCTGGGAGCTTTTCTCCCAGGAGTGAAGAACCTGACTATCCAGATTTTTAGGATTTGTAAAGTGACCATGTCTCAGTAAATAGTGGCATCTTCTCTCCATGTTGTTATTTTGGTGTAACTGCCAGAAGTGATGCCAGGTGTGGAAAACAGAGTCTGGCATTTCATTCTTTGCTCAGCCTTGGAGGAGGTTGCTCCTTAGCCCTCTGAGAGCACCCCAGATCCAGGGAAAGGCATTTTCTGCAGCTCTTCTACTGGTTGGGGGAACTTACGGGTGCTCTGTCTGCTCTTAGGCACTGAACTGTGAGCAGACCAGAAGAAATGACATGCCCATGATTTGTGTATCAATATGCAGCTCAAAGCATGCACACATTGTTTTTGTGGACAGTGCTAGCCAAAGCAGACTGCGAAAAAGGAACCACTGTTACAGGGGGGTAAATGGAAAATGTTCCAGATGACCCTGTTTCCCCTCCACTCTCTCCTTTGATAAAAACCAAACCCAGATGCATCTGAACAAGAGCAGACATGACATTCAACAGCTCTGCATTAAGGTTGTAACAGTTAAACTGATCATTCAAAAACTTACTCAGCTCTTAAATTGGTTGATGAGGCTCTGCTCATGGGTGCTCTCAAGAGCACATTTGCTGTAACTTGCTCTCCAACAGCTCTGGTAATCACATAATTCAGAAAAACATGAACAGTTGTTATTTTGCCTGTAAACATAATTGAGACATATCTAAATTTGATTACCATCCAACTCAAAATTTTATATCCACTCTACTATAAATACTATTTATTTAATGAATCAGCTTAGGAATTTTCAATTTTTACTGGTGGCATTCTTTGGTTAAAAACAGTGTATTTCTGAAATTTCAATTGCACATAAAACAGAAATGTGATTGTGGGCTATTAGAAAAGACCCTCTCCTCTGGTTCCAGTTTCAAATGAAAATAGGAACTATCAAGCAAGGATTTTTTAGTGAAATTTTCATATAGTCCATGTAATAATACGTATTATGAAAAAATGCTTTTGTTCAAATTAGTGTCAAAACCTCCTTTTTTTTGCTCATGCTGCTATGAAAACCAGTAAAAAAATACTGCAACTATTAACTCTAAAAGGATTTAAAGTTAAAATCTAATACACAAGGAACAAATACACATGGTTGGTATTGCATGAACTATTGCCTGACATATTATATGACTGGTACAATCTAAATTTCTCATTCTCTGCTGCTCTTAAGTATTTTTAAAGTCTCTTGTTCTTGCTGTGCTCTGCAGCTGACATTTCTTACACAGCCATTCCACACCATGTAAATGTGACATCTACTGGCAAATAAATGTAACTAGAGCAATTGGTTATGGAGAGATCCTGAAGGTGCAATCATAGAATACTTTGGGTTGGAAGGGACCTTGAAGATCATCTACTTTCATGATTTTAGTTGACAGGATTTTTCAGTAACCTGAAACACTAAAAAAAAAAGTTCATGAAAGGTCAGAATTGACTTATTAGTCAATAAATACTAGCAGAATTAGGACCAGCTTAATAACTTCAGACATAACACTAGGTATGCTCTAAAGCAGAGGTTTGCGTTGTACAAACCCCAAGTGAAAAAGCATTTGTGCTGATATTTCAAGTTTCCTCGAGGAGCTTTAAAAAAGACCAAATAAGTTAATGAGACTTTAGGAAGTTATTTTTCTCCCAGCATTCCCTCCAATACTTCTCTTGGCAGGAAACATCCCTTGCACCAAACTCTGTCCTGCTCTGAAATTCCTTTCCACAATCCATGAGCTATGGGTGCTGTGGCCTTGGAGGTGGCTCTCTGGAGGGGATGTGCTCCTGAAGCCAAGGCCCTAGGTTATGTCCTAAACACAGAGCAGATACTTCAGTGGAAGTAGAACCACTCTGGAGATGAATTCATGTGTTTGCACTAACAAACTCTGTCACGATAGGCACATTACATCACATGTTCTGCCACTGTGATCCTGCTTCTGCTACAATGGCATGTTTTTACTAAGGCTGCCTGCTCAGTTCCTCTCTTAGTTTTTTCCCCACTGGTAAGCAAGCCTGCCAGATGCACACTTCCCAATGCATACGGCCAGAGAAAAAGGGAAATAGAGATAATCTATTAAGTGAGGACACACAGTGCCTTTTCTATGGGTGCAGTTGAAAACAGATACTTTATATAAACACTGAGTACTTATAAAATGATTGGTTGCTTAACCTGCATTAACGTATGTGTGAGATAGGTGAATTATCCAAGGTGTTACCTACCATTAACAGCCTCAGATCTTGGATCAATTTTTTTTTTTCTTCGATTGAATCATATTACCTTGGTGGGGGAAGAATTTCAGTTAACCAAGCCTTTCCAGCACTCCAATTTTCTCTTTGTTGCCCTAGACAGCAGTAATTTTTCCTGGAACTTGCTGAACACCGTACCACACTGCTTGCCAGGCTGCTGAGGCCTTGCTCCATTTGTGTAAACATAGCTGCAGCTGTGTCCTCTCTAATCTTCCACAGCACCTTGGAAACAAAGGCAAAGGAAGAAGTCTCTGATAACAACCTCCCAGCAAACACCTGTTACTGTGGCTGCAAACAGATGGAACAGATCACTCTCCTCCCTCCTCAAACTCCAACAACTTTTCATCCTGAAGAGTTTTTGCACTTCAGCTTGGCCATTAGACATTAGATTGCCACTGTGTGATCCATCAAAATCTACACCTGTAAGCTGAGCAACAATAAGAAATGTGCAAGTTTGTCACTGGCTCTTCCATTCATGCTGCGCTGACCAGCAGCTCATGTCAATAAACACAAGTATATTCCTTTTAAGTCTCAAAGCCAAGAGCCACACATACACAATTTTAGAGACATGTTTTTGCAACGACATTTGTGCTTGACCCTCCAGGGGAGGGAACAGCACAATGAAGATGTAATGATTCTAAAGGAATTTTTACAGGCTTTGAAACACTGTTCAGAATGGATCCAAATGATGTCATAGAAACTTCAGCTGTTTTTATCTCAATGAGGGACTACACTCTTTGTAGTAGTACATTATTAGAATAAAATAAATTTTCAATATATGAAAGTTTCCTTCAGGCATCCTTTTTTGTTTATGATATCTCTCCTCAAATCCAAACAACAAAAAAAGGTAAAAATGTGACTAGATCTCAGATTTAATTAATACTTTTATTCATCACCAAATTCAGAAGTTAGAAAGGGAAGATATCTTGAGATCCTGTCTTGCCTCTATTTACTCATCTTATACTTCTAAAAAAAAAATCCAACACTCCACATAATTGCTATGTAAGATGACAAACATTCACTATCTATAAGGCATTTAAACATCCTTGTGGAGCTCTAACCCTCTTACTTCCCAGCTTGATGTTAGATGCCTGTATTTTACCTTTCTGTTAAAGAACTTAAATCAGTCAATACTTCAAGCTTTCCATTAAAAACATTTTTAAAATGTATGCAAGACCCACACTTGTAAAACTGTGGTGGTCAAACCCTTTTTTTTTTTTTTCATATCATCAAACAGATCCAGATCAGCTATATACACTTCAGCTGGAGAATGGAATTGCTTTTTACCAGTTTCTTATGGAATGGTTCTTCACTTCTGATCTGGGATAAGTTCTCCTTATGCAGATTTGAATGACACCTTCAAATCTGTGGCTCAGCATGCTGTGCTTGCTTAGGAGCTGTAGTAAAAGCAGAAGACAGTATT
Organism: Sialia sialis; assembly: GCA_009812075.1. Taxonomy (NCBI): domain Eukaryota; kingdom Metazoa; phylum Chordata; class Aves; order Passeriformes; family Turdidae; genus Sialia; species Sialia sialis. The sequence goes on from VRYO01002482.1 coordinate 2,570,792, forward strand.
TTTTGCAGTTTTTTTTAAGCTCAGCTTTAGAAAAAGTACAGAGGTCTTTAAAATGTAATGTAGCAGTAGTACCAGGAAACCAAGAACACAACACCGCAGTCGCAGGCGTACAGCAGCAGAAGCACAGAGGCCACAGCTTGGCTCAGACAGTGGGGAGAGGAGGAGCTGCATTGCAGAGCAGGCACCAGAGCCTCTCCAAACACCACTTGCAGAAAAAGCCCCAAGACAGACAATGCCAAGACCATGAACAGTCTTTACTTCTATCAGTTGTTTCACAGCACAATGAGACACAGCACGAAGTTTGTACAGCGGGATCTGCAGACAGTTTAAAAACAGGCAATTATCTTTAAGAAAAAGCATCGAGTCTGAAGGAAAATAATAAGAAGACAAACAATACTGAAGCTAATGATCACCTTGCTTGCTTTTGATTGTCTAAGAAGTCCAAGACTTCTCATAGTGCCTTTAATGTTCTCCACACTACCTTCTCCAGACACCCTAGTTAGTGTAAAGCTTAATGTGCCCCAATTCATACATGTAACAGGTTCCACAACCTTTTCCTCTTGCTCTCAAACCCTGCTCGCGTGTGGGGAGTTGCAACAACTGTCATCATACAACATTCTGATTCACAAAGAAGCAGCACAAGTGTTGTACATAATTTAATTTGCACTTCTGTATATAAATGTTTACTATTGCACACTATTGCAGCACTTAAAAACATCTAATTATTTGCAAAAATTAGTAAAATACTTTAAAGGATTTAAAAATAAGGGTTTTAATGCAACTGACAAGATAATAAAAAAAGCAATTTACTTAATGAGATACAATCCTTTATGTTGGAAATGAAAGTTACATACAACTAGAGTACAATTAAAATATACCATATAGTTCAACACTTAATTCCTCAAATGTGTAAAATTAACAAGCTTCTACTGTCATAGATATACAATTTTTCCATATTGTGAAAAGGATTTTTCAAATTAAATACAGGTAACATAATATTCTGTAGTTATATTTCATGACTGTGTTTAAATGAGAGGGTTGTATAATACTCACATTGTCAAATGTACTCACTAATGCCTTGGAAATTGCACACTTCCCCTCCTTTTCCAAAATAGAATCTCATTTCCATACTGAAGTCTATTATGCCATATTGGAAAAGTGTTTTACTTTCTAACAGGATTTTCATAAAATTAAAAAATAGCATAATATCATGGCATTATGATGACTTTTCCACTTATGCCCATGTAGAACTTAATCTGGATATCAGACAGACATGTCAGAACCAATTTCCTAGACTTTTGTCTTATTGTACACGCAAGATGAATGATTACAGTATTTTACAGAACAGAAAAATCTCTGAACCTCTCTAGAACTACAAATGTAATGATTAAAAATTAAAATCATAACAGAATCAAATTGTGATCTCCAACATTTATTAAAATCTTTTAAAGTTCATAAACGACAACAAAGTTACTGTAGAATTTATCGCATACAGCTAGCATACAGCAGCATGTCCTTGGTCTAAATGAAATACAAAAGATTTTAACATTTTCATACAAAGGATTTCTTTAAATTTATTAATGTGACGATATATCTTTGTTACATAAAATTTGCTACAGCAAAGTATCTTATACTTTTCTTGCATGTATGTAAATATGGGTGGACAAAGACTGCATTCAGTGTCAGCCTCCTAATGACGTTGTGCAAAAATGCTCAACAACCTAAACAGACAGAACATTGGGTGGTATGTTTCATACTCTTTTGTAAAATGTCTACAAAGGCTTTTCTTTTAGGAGCGTCGTACAGATTAAAAGGAAGGAACGCCAGCTGTTTATTTGCACTGGCATCCAAACAAATCCAATGGCTATGTATCAATATAGCTCATTTTCTTTAAAAACAATTCATCCTTGTATGCATGTAAATTTATCATAAAACATGAGTCTAGTTTAAACTTTTAGATGTGCTGTTGTAAGACAGGTCACTGAGACAGCCAGAACCAAGTGTACAAATAAAACTACTATGAATAAGTTTAAAAGCAACCCCGAAAAAGTGCTGAGCCGCTGATTATTAACATTGAAATAAATGTGTAAAAGTGCCCAAAGCTAGCACATGGTAGCAATACCCTTTAAGTCAGTTGGTGAGAGTATACAAAACGTAATTAAACCCAAATACTTGTATCTGTGTGACCATACATTCTGATTGATTGAAAGAAAGTAGGTTAGAAATGAAGACACAACGCAACTAAAATAAACTCAGCTGTTGCAGTTTTTAAACTTGATCTCTTTTCTTCATGAATGAAGTGCTGTAATTAAAAAGAAAATGATTGTAGCAGTACTCCATCCTCAGTTTACTAATATAGTATACCAGAATAAAAACTTGGCAATAACCTCTTATTCTTAACAGCTAACAAAAAATAACCGTGTTCATCCAGCGATGCATCTAGAACATTATTTTGCATTTGCTAAACCATTTGTTTTTCATAGCTAATGGCAGAGCGCAATTTGCTTTCTGTGGCATGATGGTTTTTATTCTAATGGATGCCTTTTTTAATCAAAAAAGGCTTGAAGCGAGAAATACTTTGGGAGCCAAAACATTGGCTACTTTAAAAAAATTAAGAAAAAAAAAGAAGAAAAAGTGAATCAAAATGAATTCTCTACTGTACTGACCAAAACTTCCTTTAAGAGTTTAGGGTTCATGATCTTAAACAAGCCATTTCACACCTGCCAACTGAAATGCTGGTAAATTGACTTGGTTTAATATGGTCCAAAATCCAGACCAGATGGAGTTACTCCCTCTCATGAGACTGTAAGCTTTCCATGGTACAGTCTGGTTATGGCAACTTGCCTACTGCCTAGGTGGGAAATACAAAGGAAGGAGGCAGTGATGAAAACTGCAGGGATGTAGAAAACCAAGGCACGGGGTCTAGCTACTGTCCCCTACTTAAGCCATCCAATTGATTCTACTGAATTTTGGTCAGCCTCCAGGAAGAAATGTTTTTAAGTTAATTTAGCAGACATTTATATGGCGATAAATACTACCTTCAAAAATGCTAAAAATGTTGGCTAGGTTCAGTCTGAGCTACTAAAAAATTATTATAAATTGTAGCATCAGACACAAGACAGACATGAATTATTGGCTGGCACAGACTAGAAGCAACATTTATCTTTCACTTCAGTCTAAATCACACTAGCCGCAACACCTTCCATTTCACTCACACAAATAATACATTATTCAAAATAAAATGGAGCATTCTTGGGTAAAAAACTACTTCATTTCAAAGGGGGAAAATGAACAATACACAGAAACAAAGAACGACAGAAACCAAAGTTAAGTAGGAAAGTGGTCTATTATTCTGTGTTACTGCACAAACAGTGCTTGCTTAATTGTGCCTAGTTAGAAGGGTTGGTGCAAACTGCACACATGGAAGATGGCAATAAAGACCTCAGTCAGCTTTGTGGAATGAAGTAACTAGGTAACTGTTTTGACATATGATGGTCTCAGCTCCACCTCATCTGTTAACAGAGTGCAAAGATCCCAATGTGAGCCCTGATGTCATCTTGTCCTCTTACTCCTACTAAAAATCAGCAAATTCTTTTGCACATTTTTCTGTTAGAGAAGCACGAATATCTTCTTCTTCATAGTCATCAAAGTTGCTGGTATCTCCAGGACCTCTGCACTTTGGTATGAATGGAGCTTCTACCTGTATTGGTAGGAGACACAAAAAGGCACATGAAATGTTACTAGCTAAATACCAACAGACTTAGCATTGTAATAATGAACACAGGAATACTCCCATTACTTCTCAGATTCTGCCAAGAAATCAGGTATTACAGTGTTAAGTTGTGGCACATAAACAAAACCTAAGAATCCTAGATGTGTGAATCTAAATTGAAAAAGACTAATTTCTTGCTGACAGACATAATTAAAAAAATTACTTCCACTTCAAAACGAAGATTAGTCCTCTCTTTGCAGAGACAACTCTGCTCCTTCCAGCTCATTAGCACAGGACATGGAGTCCATTGATTGCAACCACCACTACACAAAGATCTTAGGAAAGTTTGGAATGCCTCTCCCTCCTACTTCATAACAATGCAAGTGGAAAAGAATTTGTTCTACATCTCTTAGGAAGCTCCTCCTAGGACCTAAGTGAAAAGTGAAAGCCTTCTCCAAACAATGAGACACAAACAATGACTTGGAGGAGTCATTCAAAGACTGTACCATAAGGTAAGCAAAATTACAACAAAGTGATGCAAATTTAAACCTGGAAACACAAAGTAATCAGACAAGTATCTCTCCCCCAGACATCTCAAGGAGTAAGTGTGCCAGAGATAGAACGGTGGGGAAGCAACCAGACAGGGCAGGCACAGCTCCAGCTGAGGCAGAAGATCATCCCACACTGCCCCCAGGTAGATTGCTGATGGTGAGTGTGTGTCGCATATGTAGATCAGTGAATTAAGAGGTACAGCACAGACTAACACAAATTAAACTCCAGATTGTGGGAAATACCATTATACACTGCCAAGAAATAACACTAGCTTGTGCATTTGTACGTGCAATTGTCACCTGTATAGCCTTTTATTCTTAAAACAAGATATGTATTTCAGTAATTCAGCCTGAGTGAACATGGTCTGTGTACACCTTGCCTACAAAGCCACACATTACTATCATCTGAATTCTGTCTCTGTGTTTTCTTAAACTGATTTCAAGTTACTCTCACAAAACTCAGAGCACAGAAAAGATCTCATTTACTGCTTGAACTTTAGTACACTTTCAAATGAGACATGTCAGACCGTTTCCTATTATTTCCAATATGGAAATTGCTAAAAAGAGATTGCAGCAGATAACACTGTTTTTTAGTGGAAATACCTGTTTGGCCCGAAGTACAATCATCTTATCAGGCAGTGCATTAATAAATATGGAAAGACACAAAGAAAGGAAGACTTGATGGTATATCATGCAAAGGGTGAGCAACTGGCTCACGGAGTGGACACAAAAGTGAATGGGGTGACATAAGACTGGGGACCAGTGGGGTTCTGTAGGGCTCAATCCTCTGCCCTGTGCTCTTGAACATCTCCATAAATAATTCAGAAGAAGGATCGGAAGGCATACTAAGTAAGCTCATAGACCATACAAATCTGGGAGAGCTATTGACTCCCTGGAGGGCAGGGAGGCCCTGCAGAGAGACACTGACAAATCCCAGGACTGGACAATCAGCAAACGCATGAAGCTCAACGTTAGAAAGTGATAGATTCTGCACCTGGAATGGGGCTGCCCTGGATATATGGACAGACTGGGGGACAAGAGGCTGGAGAGCAGCTGTGGAAAGGAACCTGGGGGTCTTGGTAGATGGCAAATTGAGCCAGCAGTGCCCTGGCAGCCAGCAGGGGCGACTGTGTCCTGGGGACATCAGGGACAGTATTGCCAGCCAGACAAGGGGGGGGATTGTCCCTCTCTGCTCTACACTGGGGCAGCCTCACCTCAAGTGATGGGGGCAGTTTTGGGTGCCACAGTGTAAAAAAGAAATTAAACTGTTAGAGAGAGTCCAGAGGAGGCCAACAAAGGCGGTGAAGGGCCTGAGGGGAAGCTGTGTGAGGAGGGGCTGAGGGCACTGGGTCTGTTCAGCCTGGAGGAGACTGAGGGCAGACATCACTGCAGGTACAGCTTCCTTGTGAGGGGAACAGGAGCAGCAGGCGCTGATCTCTGCTCTGTGGGGACAGTGACAGGACCTGAGGGAATGGCCTGAAGCTGAGGCAGGGGAGGTTTAGGTTGGGTATCAGGAGAAGTCTCTTCCCCCAGAGAGTGTTTGGGCACCAAAACAGCTCCCCAGGGCAGTGGTCACAGCACCAGCCTGACAGAGTTCAAAAAGTATTTGGACAAAGCTCTCAGGTACATGGTGAGACACCTGGGATGTCCTGTGTAGGGTCAGGAGTTGGACTGGATGATCCTTATGGGTCTCTTCCAACTCACCATATTTTGTGATTCTGTATTAAGTAATTGACTAGCTTACTTATGACTGTAGCATTAAAAAAAAAAACAAACCAAAAAACCAAAAATCATTCTCATGACATTAGGTGCCAAGGAACAGTACTTTTATTCAGGAGAATATATGCTGTAGTAACAGCCACTGTGAAAAACTAGTATAAGCCTAAAGTTTATTGCTGTATTTCTATGACTACTTGAACGATATTGCAATCCATGCTGTTGTTTCAGAGCCTCAGTATTACAGTATTTATTCTTTATAATTAGAAGCTTCAAACTTGACTCAGTATCAGTATCTTTAAATCTAGTAATAGCTATTCTGACTCTACTACTTCTTAACATTTAAAAATATTTCTTATTTCTGTGAAAATAATTCACTATAGAAGTACACTACCAATGCTAAGAATATTTAGCACAGTATTAAAACACTGTTAATATTATGGGGCCTGGGTGTTCCCACACCTGTTGCACACTGGCAAATGAATCTTGGTTCATGCAAATCTGCCTTGCAAAGAAGCATTAAGAAAGTGAAGAACAGGTAATTAGAATTCCACAATGGGGAATATTTTCTTAAAAATAACTATTCTTAATGCAAGGAATACAGGATGCATTAATTGTACCCTGTCTTCTAGTAATTAATCCATTAGTGAATAATTCAACAACTATACAGTCAGTTTGTGTAGCCAAACAACAAGTTTCTTTTTATAAACTGTTGTTAGTATTTAGGTTTGGCCCTTAAAATACTGCTGTTACAGCAGCAAGTTCATGCCTCTATAGTCAAGACTGTTAGTATTTCAAATTCAAACCAATTTCTTTAAATATTATCACTTATCTCCAGCTTTTTTTTTTTTATAGAGGGAGCAGGTTGCTTTAGGATTAAAAAGAAAAGCTCTAGCTTTGGCTTGAGCTTCTCCACACTGAAGCACAGTCCAAGTGCTAAGAGCTGGCTGGGAAGGAAAACAAATTAATTTCGGCTGTGGAGGAGTATTTATAGATGCTACTGTAGCAGGGGTTAAATAAAAAGTGAGAGAGGCAGGAGATGCCTCATCCTGAGATAAGCCAGAAATAGACTAACACACAACATGTGTTAAAGAGAATGTGAATGTACAGAGGTGCAGGATGAAATACTCAGAAGAAACAAACAGAACTCAATACATATCCTTTGGTATCTTGAAAGATTAAACTACTTTCACCCTTTCTCAATTTAAAGTTACAGCTCTAGGTAATAAAAAATAAACACAATAATTACAAATTCTACTTCAATCCCTTAAAGACCTGTAATAGTTTTGATCAGGAAGAGTCTTACCTTTCTCTGATAAATGGCAATCCAATCTGTAGTTGCAAACCACTTGTGATTCTTTATGTCATTTACACCATTCTTGAGATTTCCATATCGTTTGGTCAAATCTACCTGGAGTAAATTTCTTAGAAGATCCTTTAGGTCTGAACTGAAGTGTGATGGGAACCTCACCTAAAAATATACACCCACAATATTAAAAATATGATACAAATTTGATTCTTTCCCCTGTGAAGGGGATTTCACACAATTTCACACGTTTTCTATTTTTCTTCTAAAACCAAATCAAGCAGGAATGCATGAGGAGAGAGATGATTATTGTTGCACAAGTATTTCTGTTTCACAAAGCCTTTATCAGTAGCATTACACTGCCCATCTACCATTTTTTGAAATGGAAGTTTCTAGGGGGCAAAATATTAATTTATCGTAACAGTGATCTAAAAGCTAAGTTTAACTTGGTGTTTTAACAACACATCATCTCAAGACATTCTCAGCTATTTTCTAGGTATAAATTTTTAGTCTGTATTTTATATATATACACACAGAGAAGACACAGCATATAGCATATACACAGCATATAAATACATAGATATGCCCTGAAATAACTGTACATTCAGCAATCATATATGAAAAGTCCATCTGGAATTTTATGCTGTACTGCAATCTGTTTCTGGTAACTAAATGCACCAACATCGGAAGTCTTACATAACAGCACTATCTGAAGATAGCACACTAGTGACTTGCAATTCATTCAAACCTGGCTAAAGGATATTTGAAGATGATTCGTGGGATGTAATTACAAAGGTTTTTTTCTAACAAATGATCTACTGACACCATTTGAGATGGCAGAGAGAAGGAAGGGGGAAGGAACAGGCAGAAGGCTGTATTGTCATCCTCACAGTCTCAGTGTTTGACACTCCCAATGCTGAGCTGATCAGTTATGATGTAAATACAGATCATGGAAATTACCTAACACCAAAAAAAATTTCAAAAATCAAGAAGCCAAATTATTAAGGAATCTCCTTCAGTTTGCCTACCAATATGGTTCTATGGTAGATTGTGAGAAACTCACAGATTTAATGACTATAATACCTAGACCACTGAGAAGTAAGGGAATATTAACTCAAATTTTAAGTAGAGAACTAAGCAAATGAAGTAGAAAACTAGGCAAATGAAGTAGAATAAATGAAAGACCCCAGGTTATAAACAACTGCTAGCTGAGGATGGAATTAGTTTCCAGAACTGATGTCCAGTGCTGTTTCTGCTGTAGTCCATCTGTGAACTCAGTAAAAAAGGTAATGACCTTTTACAGATGTCAAGCCAATTAGATAAAACTATAAAAAATGCCCAATATTTTGTTTTTAGTTTAAAATAAAAAGATTTCTTTATAAACATCTCTTTTTGAATTAATTCCCATATATTCATGGGCACAGCTGAAGGTTCACCAACATTAAATCCTTTCAAAGAGCAGCCATGCACCACCTTCTTTATTAAATGAATCAAGTTCAGTGCAGTGCACCACAGGCCTACTGAGCTGCTGCCCTTGATTAGAGTTACAGAGGCACCTGAGATGCAGCACAGTGTGTGTCTGTGCAGGGGCAAGGAAGAGAACAGCTGTACAAATCAAGCGACTACAAAGAATCAACACTGGCTGGCAGGAGAAACAACAATTACATTTTGGTGCTATCCAGCACACTAAGAGATACTAATGAAAAATAAAAAGGAAACATTGGTTATATAAAATTTTTGCAAAGTGTTTCCAAACAGAATATAAGACAAGTCTAGCTATAAGACCGTGGAAGTAAAGAGACCTACTAGGAATGATGGAAACTCTGCAGCGCTTCTCAAAAATTGCAAAAAAATTTTATAGACAATAGCTAGGTAAATTCAACACACAGCTTAGCAGTAGTTAATAGTTGTTGGATCACTTTAATCCAAACATAAAAAGATATAACACCACCATGTCTTTAAATTTGGTAACTTGCATTTTAAATTTCAAGGCAGGGAACAGATTTTATAAATTTGATTTCAAGTAACAATACCTGTACTTATGAAATGTACATTATAAACTTCTCCTAGATTCTTTGCAAATTGCTCACTGTCTAGTGGCCAGTGAATTTGGCATCTCCCCACCAAAAACCAGGTTCTACAAAAACAGCTGCATTTGTGAAAACACCCTTAAGAGCTTTAACTCACCTTGCCAGACACAATCTTCTCATAAATTTGAATGGGCTGATCTGCAAAGAATGGGGGATATCCAGCTGCCATTTCATAGATTAACACTCCTAATGCCCACCAATCCACTGCCTTGTTGTAACCCTGAATAAAATCAAACATGCCACTGTTAGTACAGTTTCTAACACAGGTTAAGATTTTCAGTATAGATCTACATATTTATGGAATACGAAGAAAGCAAATACATTATTGCTCATTTAATGCAGAACTTACAACCTGACTCCAACCAAATTAGCACTCACAAATTCCAACAATACACTTAAATAGTAATACAGCAATGACAATGGACCAGTGATAGAAATAAAGCATTTTGCCCACATTCCTGTGATGAGTGCCAGTGATTTCTTTATACTCCTGTGACAAGACTCCTTAAGTGACAGAAATGGGCACAATTTATTTATTTGAAATCAAAACGATCTTGTTACAGATTGAGAATTCTTCAAAGCTGAGGGAAATTTCATTATAACATACATAACAACACTTCCTATGTTGTACACTGTCACCATTTTGTTTGATTATCCACATTTTGGAACATTCAGTTTCATATGTAGTTAACCAGCTACAAGAGCTTAAAAGTTCAGTTAATTAGCTGTTAAGAGTCATTTATGATCTGATCTTAAAAGCCTGAACCTTTTATCACTGGTAGGTCCTATTCAATGTTATGAAAGACAAACAAACCACCCAACCCATCCATTTCATACATGTTCTCCGAGATTTTTTTACAAAGCTCAGCGCCCAGACTCAGTCTTTCAGGAAAATCTATTTTGAAGACATTGTAGCAGATATATTACAATATCTTCTGCTGTTTTAGCGACACAGGAGGAAAAAAACCCATGCAAACAACAAACATTTTTTCCCCAAACAGAAGTATTTTTGTTCACTTTTGATGATCTGCAAAGGGTATTTAATTAAAGCACATGCTAAATGTGTCATTTAACACAATGCACTACGATTGTTTTATAGAGTAATTAATTCTATGTTTTCCATTTGCAAAATGTACAATGTTACAGTTAAACAGCTATAGAATGAATAATACTTTTTTATGTTGGACCACTCAGTGTAAGTAGTAGATAAACAGATCTACAGTCAGCTTAGACTGCATGTACTTTAGGTGTAAGACCAGTGTATTGTTGATTTGATGTCAACTGCCTTAAACCTGAAACTCTGCAACTAGTTATCTAATGACCTCTGATTGATCCCAGTTCTTGTTATCTCTGGAGTTCTTGCTCTAGTGGGTTAACACTTCAGAATGTAATCACTCAGATCTGTTGTTCTGATAAGGATGTTAGCTAAATAACCTAATTACAGGTTCTTTAAATCTTTTTGCCCCTCAAGTTTTGTGGCAAGCATGTGTAGTAGAAAGTTTGGTACAGTTACGTGAAAATTTGGCATAAGTTTTGGTACACTAAATGAATATTTACAATGCAATGACCTCATTTTGTGTCATTTGTAAAGAACTGACTAGTCAAGATTTAATTTTTGGAAGTATCAGCAATTGTTTATCACTCAGAGCTTGATAACTGGGTGAGAAGTTTTAACCACATCAAATGCATGGCTGAGTAACAAGACAAAGTACCTTGCTGAGAATTATTTCAGGTGCCAGGTATTCTGGAGTCCCACATAACGTCCAAGTTCTGCCTTTTACTCTTTTTGCAAAGCCGAAGTCCGTGACCTGTCATCAGAAGAAATAAATTGTAAGTGCATTGCTACATAGAAATTTAAAATTAAGCACTTTACAAATATTTTGGAAAGCCATTTTTACAGGGAAAAATTTTATTTCTCAAATTACATAGTATCATATATTCAGATGTACCTTTATCAGTCAGTCCTTCTGGTACTTCTAAGACAGATAAATAAGTCTCATGATAAAATTAATAAAAAACATAAAATATGTATTATCACCCTGTCGCCAGCTTCTATTTATAATCTAAATATCAGTGGAAACTATGGGTTACTAATCTTCCACATGTACTGCAATTACATTATTAATTTTTCTTATATTTTTAACATCAGACTGTTGGTAATGCTGAAAATTTTTGAAGAATATAAACAAGATATTTATCTTTTCCTTTAGTTAACAAATAAATGAATCACAAAAAGGGTCAATATATCCCATAGTCTTGTAAATTTAGAATTTTATTGCATAAGTGTATAAAGGTCATATGTAAAATTAGTGTGGGAATAAGACAACATAGCAGACTTCTTCCAGTAACTTCTGATTCTGAGTGTCTTTGAAAGCATTACCAGAGTCAAGTTTGTTTATTTGAGGCCTGGGGGGAAAATATAGCAATAATTGTATTCACAAATGGCGAGTACTTGGACATTATAAATTCTTCATTTCACTTGTCATGTTTTCTACAATAAGTTTTCAGAACTCTATGCAATATCATAATGGTGTTGTTTCCTGGACCATATTGTGGAATACAGACAAAATCCAGGTAATTACATGTGAAATTCTGGGATCAGTTTCAAGCTACCAAATCTATGCTTGTTTCTTTTGTTTCCCCCTTCTTGGTTTCAATTTCAACCCATTCCTTGAGAAAACATACTGTAGCAAACTAGAATTGCTGCTAATTTTACAATAACCCTTGCTGATGTTGCTATACATAAATGTCACAACTAAAGAAGCCGAACTCCAAACTATTAAGGCAGCTTTTCTTCATTTTTAGTAGAAACAACAGCATCAGCAGATGGAGCTGAATAGAGTGGGTGACATGCTGACTGGAGAGTCCTGCTTCAGTCAGCAAAGAATCATTTCTGTGTTTGGGAATGCACATCAGTCTATGTAAGAAGAATATACCGCAGACACGGGACAAACAGTAATGGCTTTAAAATGCAAAAAGAAAAATAAGTTGGAGCTGCAGCATCAACATGTGAACACAAACCTCCCTCTGCCACCATCACAAAAACATACTGTTGCACAGAGAGAGCTGCCAGTAAAAGGAGTAAACCAGTCGTACATGAATGGTTCTCCCCAGCTACGCAAAAGGAACTTGTATTGATCTTCTCCCTACAGTGTTGTCTTACACTCCATGCAAAATTATTTTACAGTTAAAAAAATTTGAATTCTTGACACTTCTCTCAAACATTTTTATTGTGTATTTTCTTGTTTAGATTTTGCTGTGACACAATGAGGGAAGAACTTCCTTTTAAGGACTGCGCAGCATTGCAGAGTGTTTGTTGCTGCACTCCGCCTCCCAATTTGCCATTTAGCTAAAAAGAGCTAAGAGGAAGATGAGAAGGTGCCATGAGAGCCTGTTGTTAAACCAAAGCTGTTATTTGAGCACTGCAGTGCTGACCTCAACTCAGCTCCCACTCCAGCTCTTCTGGGTAGCCTAGGACTCTTCCAGGGTGGGATTCATTTGATGGCATTAAGTACTATTATGTTGGGGTAATATCTAAGCTGGTTTTCCTCAACTACTTATACAGACAGTGAAGAGAAACAGACATTTTAGGGCACCTTTCATCTTGTTCTAGGGCAGATGTATAAAATAGGTCAGATGAACAGAGCCATGTAATCACCTACTTCTCACCACAGACCCCAAGGGAAATCCCGACAACTGGCTCAACTGCAGACAGCTCTACTATGCATGCTTAATTTTAGTCAGAGGAAGTACCACCCAAGGGTTTTAACCATTACTAGACAGCAGGGCATTTGAATGCTCCACACAAACCTGCTAATAGACCATTTATTCTAATCACATTTTCTCAAATTACCTAAATCTACACTGCAAGACAAAACTTCACTCTCTAAATATATGAAGAATATCATACCTGGATGTATCCTTGCTGATCAATTAAAAGATTTTCAGGCTTTAGATCTCTGTAGATGAGGTCTAATGAATGGAGGTACTCAAATGTTAGCACTATCTGAGCTGCATAAAACCGTGCATGTGGTTCACTGTGAAGAATTAAAAGAATATTAAGTACCCCAATGCTATGCTAAGGTACCAAAACAACTATCTAACTGTCAGGGATAGACAAATGAATATCTTTTAACTGGTTATTTTACTATGTAACAAGAAAAAGCAAAAGCAAACATTTTCAGAATTGATACATACATTCCCTAAATGTAAGTCTTGCAGCTAAAATACACACAGAAATCAAGATGAACATATCCCACAGTGGAGAGCTTTAACATCAAGTTTTACTTTCAGAAACTACCATGAATTTCAGTGACAATATGCATAGGGATTCCAAGATTCTATCATACACAGATCACAAATGCCTGTATTAACTAAATGAAAAATAATTAAGAGTTCTTCACTGCCTAATTTAAGTCCATTGAACAAGAGGTAAACGTACTTAACCCTTAAGAATTTATTCTTCAATGCTAACAAATTTTATAAAACCCTCTTGCCAAATCAGCAAATTAAGCCTTTTTAAAGAAATTGTGTCATTAATACTCTTACCTGAACCTTCCGATTCTTCTTAGATGTGAAAACATTTCTCCACCAGGAACATACTCCATTACCATGTATAAATTAGAATTGTCCTAAGGAAATTAAGGAGACAAGTAAACACAAACAAATTCACATTAGGCATGTTGTGCTACAACTCCCATGTGGAGTATATTTTTTATTAAGGACTGAAAATGAAAAATTGTAACCATCCAATGACATAGACAAATCAAATGCAACATAGGTAGAAATTCTTGAAAAAGTGCAAAAGCAGCATCATATATCTCCAGAAACCTCTTTTAAAGCAAATCTGAATAAAAATAATTAGTGAGGTTCAGACACAGACTGGTGTGTAAGAGACCTGATGGAAGAGAGGGTAAGATGCCTACTGCAAGGCAAGACCTTAAACTCTTCAATACTTGCAACTGACAGCCTGAGGTATTCTTGACTCCACAGACCCTGCCTCAAATCTCTAGAACAATTACAAATTTACCATTCTATATATTGGTACAGAAGACCCGCTTTGGTAACGCTCAAAAAAACCAACAAGATGCCTAAAGGCTCCTTTAGTGTACAAATCCAGTTGCCCTCCAAGAGAAGAGAAAACTCTGAGGAGTTTAACTTCATTTAATTTTTATTTTTTTATTTGGAGATATCCTGTCAATCATTACCTGAAGAACCGGGGTATATGAAGTGTACACGAGTGCACTCCACTCCTACTCAAGCCCTGGCAACAGTGCCAAATGAAGCATCTTTGAAAACAAAAATACTTGAACTATTGTACAGTATTTTTATATCTAAAGTGTAAGCATGCACTTCCCTGTAACCCAACAACTACTTTGAAAGTAATGACTACCTTAAAAGAATACTCCAGTTTAACAAGGAAAGGAAAGTTCACCGCTTGTAATATCCTCTTTTCATTCAGTGTGTGTTCTATCTGCTTCAGTTTGACAACCTAGGACAGAAAAAACAATCACCTTCAGCTTAAGAGTGATATTTTATAGTTCTTGCTAACTTTTTCACATGAAGGAATTAGTTGAAAGCAAGCTTGTAACTTTACAGAAAATGAAAAACCTTACAGATTCTTAGTACAATAACAGAACCAAAAAAGGATTAAAGTCTAATAGCATTTAAAAGTCTAATAGCATTTTAAAGAGTAACACTTGTGTAATACCGTTGGCAGACAACTCTACAAATAGTATCTCTTCCTGCTTGCTGAGTGTAAGAGTCAGTAAGGAAAACCTTTCTGCATTTTCTACTAATTGCTTATGTTTATTATGGCCTTATTTCCTCAGCACTTTAATAAAATACATTTGATCTTTGGACCCTTTGCTAAGGAAGGCAGGAAACTGTGTAGGGCACAATGATGAATTTTGTTATCTGTGAACAGGAGTAAATAGGCTTATGTTGTACAGCTCACACATTTGTGACAAAACCAAGAAGATTACAAATTCAAAATCTCAATTTTTATAAAGAAATTACTTCTTGCAATCCATTAAAATGTTAGGCAGCTAACAAGGCAGCAAGTGGCAGGTTTCTGATCATTGTTTTATCTCAGAAATTAATAATTGGTTTCCTAGTGTTAGACCCCAACACATGATGAATTTTATCCATTTTATTTAATCCCTATCGCACAATTAATCTATAACTCATTTTCAGAATGACATGATTTCCAGGTAAAGTTAGGTTTTTTTCCTCACTCCATAGGAAACAAGAAGAAAATGTACAAGAGTGATCAAAACAAGTCTGGTTTTATGTTTGGAAATCAAATCAAACTGCTACAAATAAGAGTTAATCAAGATATTCCAACCCTGACTGAAATTGTATTTAGATGCAGAAGGTAGTACACCTACAAAAAACTCACTGCTGTTTTGAAATAAACATCATACAAACAAAATAATGACTTAAAAACATTAAACCTCTTTTGAATTCCAGATCTTTAGGGTACAAATAAAGTTTTGCTCAAATCAAACTCATTTGCGGGAATTGCCTCCTTCATTCCTAAAAAGCTACAATACTGGAATGACCTTGTCCATCCAAGCAAGCAAGCCAAGGCTCTTGTCTGTGAGGTGTTCAGCTGCAATGCCAGACCCTTCAGCCTGGCTGCTGCATCTCCTGCTAGTGAGGTGCTGGAGGGGGATGGAGCAGTACCCCAGGCTGAAGTTCTGTTTAACACTTCAGACACAGTTCTATTCACACTTAAGCCCAGGCTCAGGGCATGGCCAATGTCACTTCCCATATACCAAATGGTGTCTGGTAATGGCAGTTTCTCCAACAGCTGCTTTGTGTCCAAGCTCTTGTTCATGATTTTTTCTTTCCAAAAACAGCTACATAACACAGCTAGCCAAGCTGTGGCAGTGGCATGTTACGTAGACAAAGGAATAATGTCTCTACACAGTAGAAAACCACTGGCTGCATCAACATCTATTACATTTTTTTTCATGTTCTATGAATCAAGTATGAGTTTGGATAACAAAAACATACACCGGCTGCTTTTCTTTTTTCTCATGCATGGAAATGAAAAATTATAGGCAGCCTGCCCATTGTCTAATTTCAGACATCTGTCTCACAAAATAAGAACAGCTCTTACACCGAGGACCTTGGAATCTACTAATCTAAATAAGGTACTTTTGAAAAACTTGTCAAAACCATTAAAAACTACTTGTATTGATAAATCCTGTGAAAGTACTTCTCTGCATTCTGGAATTCTGTACTGCAAAATTTAAATTTTATCAAATGACATTGCTTATTTAATCTAAGAGTAATAAACTGCTAAAAAAAAAAAATCAGGCTGGAGCAGCAATACAGGTTCAGACTACAGCACTGAAGTTTTCAACACAGAAAATGTCCATTATGTGACTCTTCTAAGCTCTTCTAAGACTCCTGTTCTACCTACAAGGTTACTACAGATGCCACAGAATTATTACATAACTAAACACACGGAGAGTAATATCTCATAGACTCAAGAATGAAAAAGAAATTACTTGTGCAGACAATTTTAATTTCAATTACGGTGCACAAATGAAAATTTTGAGAACTTCTGATCTAGGTGGTTCTGAACTATCCTGTAAAGTTTTGTTTTTTGAACTATAGCACTGCATTTTGCTTTTGCCAAAGAACTGAGATACCACCTTACAAAATCTATGCAAAGATTTTTCCCAATAATATTTTATTAATACCTTGGACTTAAAAGCTACTTAGAACCTCTTTTGCCTGTTATTAAAGTTACTGGCCATTGTACAACGTCTACACAATCCCAACAACTGAAGCTAGTGTCTAGAAGAGAAAATAAAGCATTTAAATTATCAATGGTATCCAAGTGCGATAAGAAAAAGGACAGTATGTGCAACTCAGCTCAACCACAGCTACCAGATCTTCATCTACATTAAACTCTTCTGGAGCACAAAACCCACTATTAATTATACCAACCTTCTGTTTGTCCAGTATCTTCATAGCATAATACTGTTCTGTGGATTTATGTTTCACCATCATTACTCTCCCAAATGATCCTGTTCCAAGGGTTTTTTGCCGTTCAAAATCATCTAGGCCAGCAGTATTCTATATATAAGATATAATCATATTATTTACAAACTAATACCAAAGACAATTTCAACTGTATGAATTCAGTTATGAAGAAAGTTGAGTGATGTTACATTTAACAAAGATAACTATAGCCAACTATACTGTTATAATTTGATACCTGTCAAATTTTAGAGATTTTACATCTCACTCATGAAAACAGAAGACTTAACTGAATAATATCAACATTTCTGTAATTTGCCCATACCTGCTTAGTAAGGAATATCTAGCAGTAAAAAGATCATGAATGTAACATGCAGATAAATAACCCCTTCATGCTTCACCATCAAGAGTATTAGAACATGCAAAAGACCTCAGGCTCTAGAGACAGTTCTACATGAGAATTGTCTGAAGAGCACATCCCTGAGTACATTTTCTCAGACATTCATTGCCACAGCATCTCAAATATTGCTCTGGAACAAGAATGAACCTTCCCCAAAATTCCAAATTTTGCAAGATTTCTCTCTAACAAGCTCCTTAACCTGCTCCCAAGCCCTACACAATAGTCTTAATACTTTTAATTCCACTTACTATTGTGGCAGAAACCATTAACATGGTAAATTACAGATATGCCAATGCTTTTGGTTATTAAAAAAAGCCAACTAAAAACATACCAATAGATTTTGAGTCTTGTCATGTTAATTGTGAACACCATTCTCATAAGAGAAAATGTTGTTCAGTGGGAGCATTTCATCAGCTCAAATCTGGAGAAGACCTTAGAATCTTTGGTGATAAACTTCAATAAAAAGTGACAAAGCTGGCATTAAAAAGACCTAAAACTCCTTTACGAATGGCGTTATAATTATTTCTGTTCTCTGCACTACTCTTTACAGACAGATAAGATACTGATAACATTATTCAAAAAATGCAATACAGAAAATTACTTGAATGAGTGATACCTGAGGGGGGCTTTCCCATTTTCTTAAAAAGTCTTCTTTGGCTTTGGCTAGGAACTCTTTCACTGAAAACATACAAAAAAAGTACATTTCAATTAATATAATTCATCATGGGTGCAATAGAGATGCTTTGTTAAAAAAAAATACAAACTTCATTATCAAGTTATTTCTTTGATTCCTAATATGCTATTTTCACCATGGATGAAAGCAAGCATCAATGTCTCTAGAACTTCTACCGCATCTCCAGGTGATATCTAAGCTTTCTGGAGTAACTACATCATTCTACACAAATTACCTAAACTTTACCAGCTCTAATAGCTCAAATACTCTACAGGCAAGCAGGCTTTAAGGTGATGTTAGACATTCTTAATTCAGCTGGGAAAAAACCAAACACCTGACATTTATAAATAGCCATTCCACAAAGATTGACTTATCTCTTTACATAAATGTTGCATTTTCTTTCAGCTGCTTAAGTGTAATGTCAATCTCATTGCTTTTTCCCCTCATCACCTTTATTTAAAGGCTGTTTGCAAGCTCAAGGACCAAATGGACAGCATTACTGCAAGCAAAGACAAAGCACAGGGCTACAACCACACTGCACATCAGGCATGCCCACAGTCAGAGAATATGCAGTTTCAATACTGATTTCCCATGGAAACTGAAAGAATGTATAATGGCAAAATTTTGGATGACTATTTAAAATGTGCACCAACATATTTTGTTCAGATCATCTCTCAGCTGTTCTCTTTTTTTTTGAATATCAATGCTCAGCCAGATCAATGCAGATTACTCCATGCACAGTCATTAATGGGAGGTGTTTCAGACATTGCTGTGGTTCTGAAAGAGTCACAGAATCAAGAAAATATCATACTGGTTGTGTGTTCTCTGAATCACTTCACACAATACAACATTAATAACAGTGTTTTTTCTGTACTGTGACGTTCTGCCACAAGCAATTTCTAAAAATACACAGCAATATGCCAAGATTATTCAGGTCATTATCTAGAAACCTGTGTTTTAGCAACTGTATTTTACATTCTGACAGTCAAAAAATTAGGTTTATAACAGATTGTAAACAAATCACTTGATGAATCAGAACTTTCTTGTACTTTTCAGTGAATACTAATGTTGACAAAGAAAACTTCAAAAAATCTCCTCTTATACTGGTACATTTCCAGCAGCAGTAAAAACAACAGCAGCCCTGGAGAAGGCTGGTTGTGAATTTTTTTTTTCTTTTCCTTTTTTGCCCCCTTCTTGGGTGTGCTATGGGACGTGATAATCACAAAACACCCAAAGGAGGTTTATAGCTCCCACTACAACTGGTTCTGATAGAGCACTAAATAAAATGGAAATTTCATAAAAGTTGTGTAAAGTTCTGGCTGACCTCAACATTAGGAAAGTGTTTAAAGCATGATATTCTCTCAGAAATTTTATTTTTAGAGAAACAAGCAATATCACAGACGAGGAACATATTCGGTATTATAAATTTATGGTTAAGAAGAGCAATAAAAACACCGTTTATATCAAACTGGTATAATAGTATTAAAACTGAGAGTTAAAAATATTTTAGTGGCTAATCAACAAAAAATGTTGATGTATTTATCCTGTGTATAGAAAATATTTCCTTTGTTTGTAAGTTATAGAGTTTATTCGTGTAATGACTTTTAATTATCCTAATTTGAAGATAGAACAGGATTTCCTGCAGCATGAAATAATTTTCAACACAAAAAACGGAAGCTAGCAATGTCCAAATTCATGTTTGATGATCCTTCTTCCATTAGGAGAACAGAGATGACTTGATCAAGTGAGGAATACTGATAGTTTTTCCAAAAATTTATGTCAAAGTAGCATAAATATTTTCTCTTAATGACAAGAAAAAAACCCCAGGAAAATCTTTAAGATTATCAAAAAGCTGTGCCTTCAAACTTTGGAGGCTGTAGCTTAGAAGTGAACATTAACACTATATAGCACAACCCCAATACAAAGTAATTGATGATGCTTTTTCATGTTTTTACAGTACATACGTCTTAAATATCCCTCATACCCTCTCTGTTAATATAAATAAATACTTTAAGTTTCCATTTATTTCACACTGAAGTATGACTATTCAGTATTTATAAAAATATACAATGACATTTACAGTCATTTTTGTCTCTGTTCTACTTATGGAATAAAGAATGCTATGCTGTTTACAAACCAAATGTGATCCAGCTGGAAACATTCAAATTGTGGATTTGTGAGAAAAATATCTCATTTCTAGAATACCACTATGCCATAAGCTCTCCTGCAACAAAACTCCTACCTTGTTCAACTTTACTTTGGGCCTCTTTTCTTAGAAAGCAGCATTGAACTTACATTTTCAAAATAAATCTACCCAATGGTAATAACTTATCTGAAAATCACTGTCTTTTAAAAACAGTTTCATGTTTTGTGCTATGTTTTATTAAAACTAGTTTCTTCCTAATGAGAGAGTAGATTAAATTATGCCTGGTTCCCACTTTCAGAGGTCACCTGGGCTCCTATACCTCAACACAATTCCGCCGGTGCTTTCAAACAGAACTTACGCAATTTAGGTGCATGCACTTCAGTCATTTCTCAAAACACGACTCAGAATTTGAACTTTTGAAAATTATCTCTCAAGCACAAAACAGCAGCTCTTGCTACAGGAGAACACATTTAATTTCTACTTTCAAGTGCAGAATCAAAATTTACACCAACTGCGTAGCAGCGGCCATTGTTTTTACGGTGATGATGCAAACAAATACGTGTAACAGATGATGACTTAGAGGTTTTCCTCAAGTGCACATTTTTAGCCACCTTACATTGTGATGATGTGGCTCTTGTTTGCTTTTCTAGTCTAAACTGTACCTAGCATCTGTGACTTTGGGCACTAATGAAGGAATGAGCATACCAAACGTCTCTATAGGTTCCCCAAGGGTTTGCAGGAACATTCACCCACACAGATGAGATGATGAAGAGAGGAAAGAAAGAGAAGAAGAAAAAAAAGTTTTATGCATTTCCACAACAAACACATAGAAAACACAAATACATTCCACCCTTTCCCCTCCCCACTCAAGAACAGACCCTGTAATAAACCAGTCCTTTCCCACACAGACAGAATGACTCATGCTAAATCACAGAATGTTTGAGCAAAGAAAAAAAATCACCAAAGGCAGCTAAAATCAGTATGAAAAAAAGATGATGCATCACAGAAATAAGCACAGCTTAGAAAACTTCAGGAGATCAAGCTGGCATCTTTAATAATTAATCTATTCCAAGACATACACATCCACAGAACTGTTGCTAACAATAGTGTATCTATCTTCATCACAGCATGCTGGATCACAATAAAACCTGTAATCGGGTGATCTTCCCACTACTTAGCACTTTGTTCCAGAAGACAGCATGTGTGAATTGCATGGCATGTGGTAGATAGCACAGAAGTGGCAAGCAGTCTCAAAAAAAATCTCAATCAGATTTCAGTCCTATTACCCAGTAACAGCAACTTGAGAAGTCTAAACTGCACAGCTCAAGTTACTGTATGCAAAGTGGGATGTATACGGGGATCTGGTATGGACACCATATGAGTATGACTTAATTTTGTAAGATTATCAGAAAAAAAGGAACTAAGGATGTGAATATGCAGGTTCCCATAAACACTGAAGAGCAAGGATCACTTGTCTATGGCTTTCTTGTTGCTCAAGAAAGGAACGTACTAGAGGAGACAGCAAAGCACAGGCGACAGCACCAGCACAAGGACCACAGCAGAAAGGACTGAACATGGCAGGAAGGACACCAGTTGGAACTGGAGAGGATGCACCCAGTAGCTTCCAGGGATTAGGCAAGCACAAACACACAGCACAAACCCAGCCCTTTGTGACCAGCAGCAGCAAGCGTTGGCAGGAGAGGCAGGTTCTCTGCAGTGCAAACACCCAAAGTAGGGAATCTGGTGAGATTCCGAAGAAGGTGTGCAGAAATGGAGTAATGGCCAAGGACCACAACTGAATGACTTGAAGTCTCACAACTACTTGCTTTGGTTCACCTTGGTCAGAGGCCGTGCTACAACCACTACAACACAAGATCTCAGCTACTCCCTTGTGTATCACAGGTGGCTTGTGCAGAACTGTACTTGGAACCAAGGCAACATGAGGATAAGCAGGAAAGTCTGCTGGAACAATGTTTTAAGTGAAGAGGAACCCAAGATCCAGAGGTTTCTAGGTAATGCCAGCATAGGAGGAATTAAAGAAAACCCCAAGCAAACAAGCCAACAAAACCCAAATAAATTAAAAAACTCTGCTACATGCAAAACTGAAACACCTCTGAGGCCACCCCCAAACAAGAGGAGATCGTTCTCTATTAGTATATTCACACAGTTCACGATATGTTGGCTTGCTTTATGGATCAACTTTTCTATGAAAAGTTAACATGCTTATAAAAAAATTGTTAACTGAGGGTATGAGTACTGTAATGAGCACTTTGATCTAAAACACAGTTTAAGGGCAAGTGAATCAGAAAAAAGTTCCTGAAAAAAAATCAAGAGGGTGAGGACCTCTCAGTTGCAGGATTGCAATGACAGCAGAGGGAAAGGGGTCACAGATGGAGCAGTCCTGAGAGTTACCATGAGTTACTCTGCCTTTCTCCCACCTCCCACATGCACAGTATTTGTTATTCTCAATCACATCTTGTACAAGAGCCAGCAAGCCAGGATTTTTAAATTTTTTTGGTAAGGGGAAAAAAAAAAGTATTTGGCTAGGATTCACGGCAAGAAAGCAAGAACTAAACTGATTAAGACTAAACACTGGGCACCACTACAAACCCCCATCTGCTGCGCTAAATGCCAATCTCTATCTGGTATTTAAAATGCCCTTTATCAAAATACAATTCAAATTTTGTTCCAAAACTGTAATATAATCATTTGAAGTCTGGAGTTAAACAGGCTATTTAATTAAATCATTTAATGGAAAAATGAATATGTATGAAGAGATTCTGTAAATGTATATTTCGTTTTTATAGAAAGTGTATTTATAGCCTTAAACTTTATCAAGAAGTATACAGATATAGATGTATATAGATACCTCAGTGAATCCTGTGGTAATGGTACTGTATTTCAGATGCTTCTGGTTCTAAGTTCCATTCTTACACCATTAACCTCTCATTTTAATTTTTTTATAATTTCTCTTTTGATTAGCAGGAATAATATAAAAAAGGCTCAAAATAAGGCAAGTGTTTCAAAATGAACACAGCTAAGCACTGAGTATTATCATATAGAGAAGAAGCAGTGTGAGCATCATATAATAATTTAATAGCTGGAAAACACTTCAAAGCACAAACTAAAATGGTATCATTGAAACAGAATGCCAACACAACCAAAACACTTTTTAATGAAAATGATGGGTGAAAAAAGTCCAGGTGATATAAGCCTGGCGGAGGGCAAGTCCATCTTGTCTGAACACTACAGTGAGCACAGCAGCCATCAGCCCTCTCATGAAGAGCTGACCCGCAAGGAGTCTCTTGTTTCTGCCAAGGCTGGATCAATGAACTGCATCAATTGAACATCTCATTTATCAAGGGTTTGACTTTCGGAGCAAGGTTTTGACTTCATATTTCTCTTTAAAAACTAAATATGATAAAAACAGGCGATGCAGAGCAAACCAACTTACCAGCTGATAAGGGTAAGAACCTTCCTTCAGTTAAAACAACAAACCACCAAAATCCAACAGTCCTCAGAAACAAAGAACCAAACACATGGAGCAGCTCTGGAAGAGCCCATTTGCCAAAATACAAACCCAGAAAGTTCTTAATGATACATGATCATGTAAGAATTATTACCTGAATATAAGCTTGCTCTTAAATGGAAGCGCTAATTATCTAACTGTACACTGTAATCCTTTCTGTGGAATACTGGAAAGAATGGTGAAGAAGTGGAAAAGAGAGAGGCATGGAAAAAGGAGACAAACCAGATAAACATTAAGACCAGCTACAGCTGTTGTGCCTAAAAACTAGAAGGTACTAAAATCTGATCTTTGCAGGAGCACATTCAGGAGTTAATTTAAAACATGCAGCAATTGTAAGATACAAATTGCTTTTATCCATTACAACTCAATTTTGGAACACAGGCAATATCTTATTTTAATCCTGTCCGTGATTTTCATGTTTTGAGCTAAACAGTATTTTGTGAATTTTATAAAAGCAATGTTAAAACAGTTAAGAGCTCTCTAAAGAACCCAGTTCACCCCTTTACTTGGCTGGCTACACAGCAACAGCCTGCACAAGAGACGCGACAGATTAAGACACACCAGAACAGGAGCCAGGTTTTCAGCCATCAGAAATGACACTGATCTTTGTTGAATTCTGAGCAGTAAATACTCTACTGCACACAACTGCCACAGTCAGACTGACTTCCTTCTATTTTTGTTACAGATAATATAATTAATTTCATTTCCAAATCAAATGATCAGTCCTTCTTCCTTGATCTTTTCTGAAATACCAAAGAACTACTTCAAAGGTGATAAACCCTGCTAATGCCAAAAAAATATAAAGGGTTCGCCCTGGGGAGACTGAACCAAATCCAAATGAAAGAGTCACTTAGGACATGAATCCCTGAAATTCTGTTTAACCACCCCCCACAAATGTATAATGTAAATCAGTAAAGCCAATTGTATAATGCAAAGCACTAAAGTTTTTCAGTCACAATCAAATCTTGTACTAGCACTGCTCAGTAGACTTATACATGCGTACATGTCCCAATCGAATAATTTTCCACAAAAAAATAGATATATGAAATTAAACTCTGCTTTCTTAACCTAAAAAAGAGAACCCAGACCTAATGTTCATAAAAATTTACAAACACATACTTTAATAAGTGACCTCTCTCTCAACAGAAGATAAATGCCAAAAGCCCCAGATCAGCCAAAACTATAATAATATGCAAGACTTTCTCAATGCTGACAAGTAGAATATCTTCATCTGAGCATCCATGTACAGGATGTGACAAAGCCTCCTGCAGATTCCTGGTGGCCAAGAGCTGCTCCACCCCACCTTTAGGTATTTTGGTCCTTCAGGCTGCCACTCTTCTTTATTACCCAAGTTTCCCTTTCAAATTAAAGTGCAGTTAGCAACCTTCTGCTGATTGATTAGAGTTGGGGTTTTTGTTCCAATTCTCTAAATGGATCAGTTAGAACTGGGATTCAGTTAGTTCTGGAATATGCTAAAACTAGGCACTGGCTTAATGAAAGGAGTCTCACTCATACCTTCTTCCTGCCCTTGAAGCATTAATTGAAGGAGATGACACATTTGTAAATCTGCTTCCACTCTTGCAACAATCCATGTGATTTGAGGCTTAAAGGTCCAAGACAGAGCAGTTTGGTTTGTTAGGCTACAGTTCAGTGCTCAGTATGGGCTGAAAAAACCCCCACGGCAGTCCCGTCCTCCCACAGTCACTCACTCCTGCTTTTCTGTAATGACATTCCTTGAAAGAGCAAAAGCATTCTTGTGTCTGACTGCCAAGTCAGGTCAGGGAACCAGCCCAGATTAAAAAATAATGGCAGAAGGCAGGGAGTGACCAGAGAAGCAGCTCCTTCTCCTCATGGATGCTTCTCCTGAGGTGGGGGAAGGGGAAGAGGGGTGGAAAAGGGCAAATACAGGAGACAGAAGTGCTCCTTTTCTGAAAGGGCACCAGCTTGTGCTAGTGACAAGACCCTGAACACATCACACTGGACTGCTGAAAAGGCTTATGAAAAAAATTCTAATTTTAAGTTATTGGTTTTCAGTTATTGTATTGAATAATTATATTATCTTAAAATTTAAAACTGTTTTACTATGTGTTTAATACAATTACTTTCAAATGCAGTACATAACACTCTCAGCTTAAAAAATGTGTCCATACAAAAAAAAATAAATCTATGTGAAGAATCTTAAAATGTAATACACTCAACTGTCATACACTGAGGTACTTTGTAAGCAATCAGGAATTAAGCTGCACCTGTGCAGTACCATCCTCTATAGTTGTGGCTGAACTTTATCCAGCAAATAACCTACAATGTTAAACTACCACAGGACCTGTAGTATAAAAGACCACCCTTCTGTGTGAAATACAGCTGGTATTAACAAAACAAAAAAGAAAACTGAAAACTGTGTGACAATTGTGAAAATTCAAACATCTTTTGTTTCTGCAGTGCATATATTTCCATGGTTACCATGTGAGGAGGAAAAAAAAGAATACAATTTAAGAATGAGTTCCAAGAACAACATTTTCTAGGGCACTAGTATAAAATATCTAGTAAATGTATCACCTTTTCAAACAAAGGTTTTTAGCAAATTCTAGTAGTTAATACAAATACACAAATTCATCAGATTTTCCTCTTACAGTCAAAACTACTTACCAAGAAAAATGCTTTCAGCACCTGCTGCAGATTCCCTCTAGTTAAGCTCTCTGCCCCTCTGCGCCATTAAGATTCTGGCCAACTGGTCAGCATCCACTTCCCTCTCCGTATCCCTGCCCCACATTTCCTCTTTGTAGAGGTTCAGTGACTACAAACGATAACAATACTGCTGTGCAACTCCCCCTGAGACCAGGCTTTATGGCTAGATTATTAGCAACAGTAAGCATACATCTGCAAGTAGTTGGTCTTATAATAAATTCCCTGCAAGCAGGGAATAATACCACACACACTCCTGCACAAATACCCCTTGCTTTTAAAAGTAGCCTTCAGAAGTTTTACTAAACTAACTTCTTATACTCCAAACCAAACAACTGCCTGGGCTGTTCACTATATGGATGCATTTAACAAGTTACTTGTAAAGAACAATTATTTTGTTCCATTTTCTTTCTTTCAAATATTTAATACAAGCCATAAAAATAATAGTAGATGCACCAGTCTTGGTCTATGTGCACTCATGTCAAAGTCCACTTTCCATAAGCTACCTTGTCCCAGCCCTCACATTATTAAAACCCCACAACAATTCTCATATAGATACTTTGGGATCAGCAAGACATCTTCACAGCTGTCAGGGTAAATCAGCAAAATAATTCTTCATCTTCTCACAAGATCTGAGCTTCTGACACATCGCTGCACTGACATATCTCCTGCAGAACATGCTTTCAATATTTACAGGAAAAGGTTGCCTGCAGTAACCAGCCAAGCAGGAGAAGTTCCTTTATACCCTTAAATAGCAGAGGCTGGCTTCCTGAACAAGGAAGTCTTATGTAAATAAACACATTTCACAATTCAACACATCGGCTGAATAACAAGTTTTTGTTTGTCTCAAGATTAAGGCAAGCTAAAAGTAGGTAAGAATGTTTATTATCCATTCTGATAAAGAATGAGATTTTGGAGAGAAACCGGATAAATTCAGCACTTATTTGGCATGAAGGCATGCATAAAACTTGCACAGAACTGAACTGCAAAACCTGAAAAAAAAGCTAAAAAAATTAAACCACATTAATTCTTAATGGGCTGGGGTATCTGTCAGCAGCTAAAAATGAAAAATGAAAAACATGGAAAACGAAAAACACAAAAAACATTGTGCAAGTTACAAAACTGCCTGTAAGAACCTCCACAATTAAAGCTAGGAAACTCCTGTGAACTTTGACCTACAACAGCAGGACTAACAGAACCCTTCAGAGTAACCAGCAACAAATATATAAACAATCTGAGATGTTAACTAAAAACAAGGGCAAAATCCAAATCTTTCTGTTAAAAAAATATATGTAAGTAATGTAATGGGGACTAGAGTAAGTCAGAGTTCAAGATTACAACATACCAAATACCCTTTCCTTTGGAAGAAACCTTGATTCTGTTAATCTCATTTTTTGCTTCTGCCCCAAAACAAGCACTGTGAGGGACTGTTCACTTGGTGGATGCATTTTAAGAATTATGTCAATGCAGCAGCTTTTGTGTTGCCTTTTTCAAATATTTGGTAAAAGAACTAGAACAAAACATGAGCCCAAGTTAACACCCAAGAAATTGCCTTAGTTTGCTGTAACAGTGGGGAATTTTTGAAAAGAAGCAAGCATTAGTCCCATGAGACACACATTGGAAGATGCATGGTTCTGGCACTCAGAAATTACATGGCATTCTTCCATTTTTTACAATCTTTTGAGCAGTGGGAATAATCAGTTGCTGTTTGTTGTCCCTTGCTGTTAGAAATGTTCTCTGTGCACATAACCAATGTATTTATCATGCCTCCCTTCACCCTTCCCTCCTTACACATGCCCATGCTTCAGTGTGCACAAAACTGGATAGTATTTCAGCAGAGTCCATGAGCACGGCTCACGCCCTTTCCATGTACTGCTCCATCTGTCTCCATGCACATCCGGAAACTGTCTTTTGAGTGAAAATGTCTCTATCAGCAATTACCTCTGTTTGCAGTATTGGAAAGTAGTAGCCCAATCATGTAATAATGACACTTCAGAATATTAAGCTTATTCTTAGCGAAACAGAAGATTTAGCAGACTATACCTTTCACCCCTGGGAGCTGGGGCTATTAGTTACTTGACCTCACAGTTTTATCTGTTCAAGCTGTTCAAAACAAAAGTCCAAGTCCAAAGAAATAGAAAAACAGCTTTTCCTTTGAGTCTTTCTAGGAAAAAAAACCAAAAATCTAATCATATAACCAGATCTTTTTTGGGGATGTAAAAAAAAAAAAAAAAAAAAAGAAGAAATAAAGGGGAAAGAAATTGCAATTGAAGATCCAGGTTTCACTTGCATCTTGGCCAGCTTTCACAAGGAAAGCATCTGATTTTATCCACTGACAGGGTGTAATGTAACACTGCTGCAGTGAAGCCAGCCACAAAAATGCACTGAAAAGCATAAATGGTTTAAATAGGGAAATGTTTACAGCAAAGACCTAATCTTGATAGAGCAGGAGATAGTCACCCCTCCCTTGTCAAAATTAGACTCATTTATAGGCGTTTTTGATTGGGAATTGACACCTGTTAAAAGTTCTAGCTATTTATTTCCGTTTTTTAATGGAACTGGGAGCTTGCATGTCAAGATGAATAAATTCTATAGATGCAAATTGCAGAATAAACCCCCAGGGAAAAGAAAAAATTCCCAATCCTGAAAGAACCACCACTCCCCAAAAAATCCATGCCACCAAACGAACAAAAAACCAACCTAATTGTTGAGGTTATGAACAACTACAACCTTTTTCTTCCCAAGCTTGTGTGAAATTTATGCCTTTAAGACTCAACCATAAGAGAATATCCAAACAAAAATCACCCAAAATTCAGAATTCCACAAATCTCAATTCCTGTGGAGGCTATGACCTAACTGTAAGAGAAGAGGAAAATGTGATGGAAAGCCCAACCTGGCAACAACTGGTGAAAAGTGGAGACTTTGTGAGCCCAGGAGAGACCTCTCCAGGAGCAGCCAGGCGGCCGCGTGACATGGAGGAAATGCAGGGAGGCTGTCGCTTCCCCCCACTTCCCCCAGAGGCTGAGAGGGGCAGGTGCTGCCAGCGATGTCGGGATGCCATCGTGTCCCTGTGGAGCAAGTGCAGCCTGGCCCTGGGCTTGGCTGGCCACACCAAGTGCCCATCAGGTCCATGCTGGGCTCCCACCTGGCAGCATCCCTGCAGGGATGTGGGGAGCACACACCAGGGGTGGGACATCCCTTTCAGGGCCAGCCTGCACTTAGGTTTACTTAAACAGCCATGAATGATGCTGCACCACAGATCTCCATCATGTAGGTACAAAGTACGGAAACACTGCCTCAATAACTGTATCAGTTTTGACATTTGTGCTTTGTACACCAAGGAAATGACAGCCACACTTTCCATTCTGGGGAAGATGACCTCAACACATTTGTATGAGATAAGTATAGACAAGCTGATATTAGATAAGGCAGTGGGATAACTCCTCCCAGTCTTTATCTCATGCCATGTACACAAGTGAAATCTTTATTAAAATGGTCCTTTAAATTTATAGTATTAAGCAAAACCACATAGACACACATGCACACAAACCCTACATACATGACTAACTGCTTTTTCTTTTCAAAAAATCTGTCTCAAGTCATTTTCCAAAGCTCCAGACAATCTCTTTGAAACAAAAAGGCATCATTTTGGAAACTAGCATATTTGGCTTTTTGAAAATAATTTTCAAAGAATATATTTTTCTAATAAAAGAAATTTACAGAGTCTATATATGAAAAAAAACCCCTTTCAATAATATTACAAGTAAGAATATAGCACTTCATAACTTCATTATATTCAAAGTACCTTATAATAAGTAGTCACAGTGGTTTTGGAAAGTAAATACCTGCCTGATAAGTTTACTAGATCTATTACAGTATCTCATTTCAAATGAGACTCCCCTCCCTTACTTCCATGAATGACCTCAACTATTCTGCCATCCCAGCATTTTGAAGACTAAAAATCATAGCAGAATAAGCTGGTTAAGATGAAAAACAACAAAAGCCTCTTTAGACTCTTTAGGTGATGATTACAATTATTTCAGAAGGCTTCTCTGATTTGTATCAATTCACAGAAAATAATTTATTATGAGTGACACAGAAAATTAGGTGAATAGACATGTATATATTCAATTAGAAAATTGTCCAAATCCGGTATTTCTAAAACAAAGCTTTAAAATAAAATTTAAACCACTAAATACCAGTCATGAAAAGCAAGCTGTTTAACGAAAAACTGCAAATCTTTAATAAGACTATCAATTTTACATAGAAACCCACAGTGAGTCGATTACAAAAACAAAGAAATCAGCAGTCGATGCAGCTCTGCAGACAAGAAAGGGAAACCTGGTAGATTTTTCCCTGATTGTGAAGACGGAACAAAAAATGTGTCAAAAGGGAATAGAAAAGACTTACCATTCATGTTGAAGAGCTAGTTTTCAGAAACATATTGCTCCAAATATTAATCCAACAGTTGATGAAATATGTTAATCTCTACCAAATCAGTGCTTCAATCTCTAAATACAGTCACACACTAATCAGAAAGAGAGCACAGAATCCAGAGAGCTGCTCTTCCTTATGAGCTCCTTGTGATGCAAAAAACTATGAAGCACAAGATACCAGTAGAATATCAAAATCAATATTCAGGACACAGGTATTTGGTTTTGCTCATTAACTACTACTGCTCTGACCAATGCTACCTATTCATGTCTAAAGCAACTCAAAATGGCAGGGGAAAAAAGCATGCAAACACCAGGAGGGTTTAAGATGTTCTCACTTATATCAAGCACTGGTTGTTTCCATGGCAACCTTCGACCAGAATTATCTGTTGACTTGTACCCAACTAGTAGTTATTCTAAAGCTTTAAGCAATTCATACAGTATGCGCTGTACATTATTTCATATTTCACATGCATTTTTCTCTCTCTATACACACATATACAAGTAACTATTCAGCTAAATCTATATAAATTATTCTACTGTATTTGGAAGTATACTGGTATTATTTTGAATCACAGAACAAATGATATTTTTTTGACTGTTCATCATCCATCCACTTTCAATTTAGTGACTTATAAAAACGGTAAATGCACTAGTGGTGACTCTCCTGACCATTTCAGTTATCCAGGTTGTTGATATTCTTATGCAGATTTGGAAAATACTTTCATTGGTTCAAGAATGTAAGACACACTGATCTTACTGTCTCTACATTCAAAACCAAGCAGCCTCATTCTCCTTTCCTTTTACATTTCAATTTCCCAAAGAGCAACAAGCAACTAAGAGAACAAAGCAAAAATAAAAATGCAGGTTCCTTATAGTTGGTCACAGTCAAGACTTCTAAACAAAGAATGAAATGCAGCGTTCTGATGGCTCCCATCATGTCCCTTTCACCCTTGGGCAGTGCAGCACAACTGACCTGGTTACCAGTCCAGGCTGTACCATCACATGTGTGCTCAGTCAGCTTTTTAAAACAGATTTTGAGGCCTGTGGTGCCCTTAGTCACCTCTGCTCTACTGGACTCTGAGGATATTACAAAATACATTAATTTCATGCATCAGCTGAGTATCCAAGTTGGAGAAACTCTAAGTTTTATATATCAAAATAATAAAGAAAAGATGTTGAGTTTCAAACTCAACTACTGAAAATCCCCTAAGGCCACAGACCACACAGCAATTTACTCAAACCTCAACACTGACAACAGCGACTGACAACCTGAAGTCCATCCAAACAAGCGGCAAATCCAGAGCTTCAGCAGAAACCACTTGTAAAATAAAAGAAACAGACCTGTTATTGTATTTCATTACAGCAGAAGATATAAATACCTTAACTTCCTTTTCAAACAGATTCTACCTGAAGCAAACAACAACTTCTGAGAAGTCATTTTCCAATTTTTTTTTTAATTAGAATGTTCTTGCCTTGAACTTCAAAAGTAATTCTTGCTGTCTGCTAAGTAGCTTCACCTAAAACTTCACACTAACATTTCTATGTTGCAGTGATATTGGCAGAATAGTTGAGTATTCAAATATCCTTCCAAAACACCAGCATGTTTCTAAAACACTGCTTATTCATTAAATTTCTGTGAAAATGATCTACAAGCTGAATTTAGTGACTCTAGGCAATTCTATGACCTTGCACTTTTGGGTATAAAATCACGTCCCAACAAAGCAAAACGACCCACAAACAAACCAACCAAAATGAAATTAACAAAAAACCCCAAGCACCTTGCTTCTTTCATGTTTTACTATTTTCACAGATGATGTATTTTTCTGAAGATCTAATTGGAAGTCAGAAGTAGACAGAAATACTTCCTCCACTGTACTCCTTTTCTTCTCTATCACTCTGGCTACAGCGGTAGCAAAATAAGAACCTTTAAATATGGATTCAGCTCATGGGTACCTATAGTAATTTATATTATTATCTTGTAAAAATAATCAAGAGATTGAAAGTAAAGTTTCAGGATAAAGGTTCAGAACTTCATCCCAAAACCAAAGCTACATAGTCACCCAACATTCAGTTACCAGCTCAGCAACTTCAGCTCAGAAAACTGCATGCAACTGCTCTGCTTAATTACAACTGAAAATAGCATTCACAGAACAGCCATTTTCACCATGTTTATCAAGAAACACGACAGTCCGTTTCCTCATCAAACATGTCACACTAGGAAGCCTGCCTTACAAAGAGGGGAAAAAAGTAAGAGACTTGAACACAAACAGGTCACAATTTGTGAGTGTCAGTAGGTTATTACTATTTTTTTATCTTCATGTTATATAAATAAAAAATGCTTCAGTGTTATTTTTTTCAAATAGCTATTTACATAAAAAAAGAGCTTCCACATAAACACAAGTATGTGCCTATTTTTACCAAGCTGAAAATATTCTGGAGAAGTGAAAGCTCAGAATTTATGCACTTTCATCATTTATCTTCCCAACAAAACGAGTCAATTCTTTCCTGTCTCTTTGGGAGACCTAGATTTAATCTATTTTAGATCACTGCATTAACACCTTTTTGTTTCCATGTTTACTGCTTATCCTCTGAGATACTCCCTACTCATATATTTTAAATTTCAAGTAAGATGTATAAATACTGATTTTCTTCATGGGAACACTGGGATGCTAAGCATTTCCAACATGGCCTATCTTCAACTGAAATAATTGTGCTATCTCAAATCCATCAATGAATCTGAAATTTGGAACAAAATTATCATAAATTTCCATATTGTAACATTTTAAAACGAGTATTTAATGAGAGACAAGAATTGCTTTGCAAAATACTACACAGCTTTAAAATTAAAAAGAAAATCAAATGTCAATTTATATAGATCGTGAATTTTTTGAAATCTCTTTTATTACTCCAAGTACAACCATGACAACTTTTAATCTATACAAATAATACTGTAAACTGTTCACTAATTATGAAATTAAAGCTAATCAGCATACCCACACTGTTAATACGTAATAGTTAAAATCAAACACAATTTTATATTGTTTCCCACTATATAGAACATTTCTGATGTATCTATCCCTTAAAGTAAAACTATGAATGATGAAAATCCCTTTAATTAGAATTTTAATCTGTGCAGCAGTGTCTGCCTATTTTGAAGTTTAAACATTCTAGTCTTTAGTTAGAGTCTTCCATTTCTGCTGAACTCACTAATTTAATCTGAAAATGAAATAAGTAATTTAGAATTAAGAACTGGGGTGGGGGCTTGCCAAAACAAGTCAACTGTGCTTTGAAAGAAGAAGGAACACAGGAAAAACTCTCCTGCGAGCCACCAGTCCATGGAGGAGCCCCCATCTCCCCATGTGATGCAATATGCTCTTCTTCCCGTTAATACCTTTAGGTAATGAATTATAAAATTGACCCAGAACCTATCACACTTCATTCACGAGGCAAACTGAAAATGAATACCTATGAAAGAAACAAACCCCTCCCCACACTTACTTGTTTCGTCCCACTTGACAGTGAACTCAGAGCACTGTTGGCTCTCATTTTCCAGAGGCGCTTTCTGCTCATGTGCACCATTCTTGGAGTGCCTATGGAAGAGGCGATTAGCGAACCCTTCCAGTCTCTGCAGCGCCGTGGCTGTCCCCGTGCCCTGGTTACAGGGGACCTCCTTGTGCCCTGCCATCTACACACACCAGCGACTCTCACAAAAGCAACAGAGAAAACATCTGAAGGGAGCTGGACAACCCAGCGCCACTAAGAGATATGCATGTGTTGAGCTTCCTGCCTGCAGTGTTTGCTAACCACGACTTCTACTTCCCGTTAAAGAAAGCTCTATGATGTACTGGTTTACACAGTGAAAAGTCTCTTTTAATGTAAATTGAAAAGTGTTTTGTTTTTTAAAAAAACAAACAAGCAATAATTTCTCTAGTATGTATTCTCATAGCTTTTTAATGCAATATACTTCATATTTAAGTGTGCATTTTATGTTAGAGTACTACAAACAACCTGTTCAGAACTAAAGATCAGAAAATAGATAGGCATTTTTTTAATTTACCACAACCACACGTGACAAAAACCTAAAGTAACTATTCTGCAGTTCCTCCCCTGTTAAGATGGAGTACTACATCATCACAGCAAACATAACCAGCAGGAATCTAATCATTAGTAATCTCATGCTTACAACTAAACAACTTCCTAAGCAAGGAAGTTACTGGCAAACACTAATGAATAAACTTATTTTATTACTGGAGGGAACAAAAAAGTATTATTTTCCTCCCTTGTGGATAAAAATTAGTTAAGAAGTTGAATTCCACTGCACATTTAAACACAACTGCATTGTACTTTTTCAAACTGGGTTCTACTTACTCTGCAATTGAATCAAACGCATTTAACTTTTTGCTGGTAAGATTTCATTCTTTGACAAGAAATCTTAGTATTTTCAACTGTGGAATAAGCCTAGAAAGTGTAACTTTCAAGGTTACAAAATATAAGGAAAATAAACTGAAAGCTGTATTTAACATTATAATTATTTGCAAATTATGTAATTTTGCATGTTTACAACAGGTAATACTAAATATTAGGTTTTGTGAAAACAGAAACACATACATTTCTGCACTTCTACAATGTGACTTCTTAAAACTTTAGGCTATTCTTAAGAAAGATTGAAATATCTTTTCCACAATCTGTCTCCTCTCTTACAGTCAACACGTGTTAAAGACATACCTCTCATTCTTCACCAGCATACTTCTCACTGCATAGTTTTCAAATGTCAGCAGATACCCACCCTTGGACATTACATAACCATTTCATAACAGCCCTATGCCTCGGGAAAAAACCCTCATGCTGACAAACTGCCCATGACAATGATAAAACAATGAAAATGCCAACAGGCAGATTTTACAAATTTGGCTACGTTTTTCCTCATGGGCACTGCTACACTTGTGATTGGTCTCAGTCAGCATAATCCATTACATTTCTAGACTCTACACAAAGTCCAGGAGTGCCCTGTGCTTGCAGGCGCCAGACTCTCTGGAAATGTAACTTCTTTCTCCAGGCCCTGTTCAAAATTTAGAACTGCCTAAATGCCTACATTCTGCACTGCCATCTGCTAATTTTTGTGAGCATCAGATATCTCTGGGTAGTGACCAGACTGCTCTTCCATCAGTCTGGTGCCGCAACCTTCCCCTGATGCCACCTCATGTCATGTCTCCCAGCTTTTCACCAGCTCAGTTCCAAGACCAATTATGACATCCACAACATCCCACCGGTTCAAGGCTCTGCTGCCAGGAACAAGAGGTGGGTAGTGAAGAGCATGAGAATCTGTTTGCCTTACCAGGGGTCACAAATAGGCAGAGAGGATATATGACATGCATATTTAACCAAACACTTCAAAATAGAGTAAGGCCATGCACCTCCCACACAACAATATAAAAAACATTTAGGACAACATCAAGACGCCTATTCCCTGCATGGTAATCTCTCTGAAGCTGAAGAGCCTCTCTGGAATTGTAGCGATGTGCTCGTCCTGTAGCTCACTGCAAGTCTTTGGGCATTGAGGGAATCTTTCCAACAGACTCATATTCTCTCTAACCTTGGCTGTTTTTTCCTGTAATGAAAGCTACCTGGTATGATGGTGTCCTTTCCTGTCTCTCTGCTCTCCCATGCTTCTGAGCCTTCACACTACTGTTGTCTTATCTTTCACACAGGTCTTCAACTAAATCATTTTGTTTCCCTGATCTGAAAGAGAGCAATTCACAAAATTCACATTACATAACTCACAGTCTGCCAGCCATGTCAAGTCCCTGAAGAGATGTGGAAACTGCCACAGAGCAACTTTGCCCCACCAAAATTCAGAGCTCTTAGTGCACCCAAATGTCTAACCTGGACACTTGAGGCAGGGGCCACAGATAAGCATCATAAATACTCATACTTTGACATCACAGAAGAAAGTGCTTCAAGAGAATACATGTTACCAAAAAGGAATTCTTAGAAGAAATCCTAAGAGAAAACCTGAATTTGTCAGAATTTTATGAAACACAGCCAGTGTACACAGTTAGAGAAGTTCTGCACACATAAAACATGAAAAGAAAGTGCTGGTCACATTTTCACAGACAGTAATGCACTTTCCTAATCTAGGAAATTCTAGGCATCAATTGGCATTGCCCAATGACAATACAAAAAACTACCACACAAACCAACATCTCGCATGGCTTTCAATGTCTTCAAATGAAGTCCATGATTTTTAAAGGTGGAACTTCATATTTCCTTCTACTTAATCTTTTATCCTATTGACACACTGATCTTTCAATTAATTATTACATCAATTATATGCTATATAGGAAGAACAGAACTCAAGAAAGAATTTGAAATTTCTGTTCTGTAACAGATAATGAAGTTCTAATTTCTTGCAGCTAATGTCAACGCTGAAATGTTAATTTCCTTTAGACAGAAATTTTAATTTTGCTATCTTCTGACCATCAAATCCTGGCAAAATTTTAAAACACATTCAAAAACTCAGAGCAGTAAGACATTCAACTCTGAATTTGAACACTTCATGTGCAAATTCCAGTATTTTGATAAACAGCAGCTCAGTAAAAACTCTCCCACAATTTTACAAAAAGCAACACCATGATGATAACCAAGGACAAGGACTAACACAGCAGCCTCTAAGCTGATAAAAGCAACAAAGCCATTTATACTTTTCCTGATGGCCAACCTACAACCTTGAGCAGATTTCCCAGGGGCTGATGGCCTGTGGCATGTGACAACACAAAGCACTATAACCCAGCCACAGACCTTCCAGCTCTCTGTTGAAAAAGAATCTACCAGGTAGCTACATGGAGAATTTATTTTTAATAATCTGTTAAAACAATGTTTCTCAATTTCTAAGAAGAAACTCTACCAGTCAAGTCTTAAAAATGAAGGCTTAAGAAAGAGAACACTCTTCTCCTCAAAGGACCCAGATGGTTGAGTAACAGCATGTTACCATGTGCTGTAACTTTACTTGGAAATAGTTTTAAGTATTTTTAAAGGATAATGTGTGCATTTTTCTATATTCAGGCAAAGCAAGACTGTACAAATAATACCATTCTCTAGTGTCTAATGAAGGTTAACCCTGAGAATCTTTCAATCAAGAATTTTAAAGACAATTAAATCTACTCCATGACAGGACTTAGAAAAATGGTTTTATGATACAAAAGAAATTTCAGATTTACAGCTAAATAAAATTTAGGTTTTAATCTCAAATCTTTGAACAGCATTTTTTTGGTTTCACATTCTATTTCTCTAAATAAAAAAATATTTTCTATCTTATTTTAAATTTAAAATATATTACTGGAAATATTTTTTTTCCCACAGGAGGCCTGTATCTGTATTAAAGAGACGTACTGCTACATTTTCTGAATATATTTATTTTTTAATCAATGGACAAATTAACTTAAACAAACCTTATAAGTGACTAATAAAGAACTTCTTTTTCCTAGAGGTTAAAGAAAGTTTATTTGCTTTAAAAATTAATGACTTGATGAAACACATTTTCTCCTTTATGCATCAGTTATTTCAAGGATGAAAGATGAAAATCCAACTTCAGCATTTATTATTTATTACAAAAGGAATGAGCAATTACTTGATACAAAGTGTTAGTGAGGGATCCTCCATTTTTAAGAGCCTGGGGATCTTGCCAAATTTTGCTGGTCTCTTATCGACCAGTAAAGTATTTGTAAGTTGAAAGATGCAGCCAACACGTTTCATAAAAAGAAAACAATTTAAGTGTCTAATTTTGAAGTAGCAAATACAAAAGTTTATAAGCAATTAATGACTCTCAAATTTTTTACATTATATATACTAAAAAAACCTAAAGTGCCTGTGCTATAAGCCTTAGGCAATATGTGTGTTATTTTTCTGGTTGCTATATAAACCTTGAGAGAAAAGGATATAAAACAAAGTATACAGATAGCCCTTTTGTAATTAAAAAAAACCCTCTACATTTTCATCCGAAATTATGTAATTGAACACAATCCATTTTGAGTCTTGCCAGGCATGCATATTTCAGAAGGAATTATGGGTAGAAAGAGAGACAGAAAAAGGCTCTTGAAAAAGCAGATGTGTTTTTGATTTTCACTGTACATCCAGCACTATTCCACTGGGCTGCATTTCTTCTTAAACACACGGGAGGAGGAGCGCTATTTGCTCACAGCTTGCAGCTTTAATGGCTCTCCATTTTGAAACCACGATTTTTCAAAACGAACATAAAGAAAATAAACACAATCAGTAACCTGACTGCTGAATAAAACACAAGCCAGCAAACCCATCCAGCTTCAGTGTGCCTCTACGCGTACATTTTTTCTAACAAGGTTAACCCTTCCTAGAGAGTCCCTGCGAGAGCTGCGCTGAGGCTGGGACTGCAGCACTGCTATAAATAGGAGTGCCAGGAGGAAGTTGTTGCTATGGAAACACTGCTCAGATTTCTATTTTGGCTCCATAGGTCTCTACTGGCATCTACTGTACACCCGCTTAACTGCAGCAGACATTTCATCCCTTCAGCTCTCATCAGGAAGCATTAATTTCAGCTCACATGGTCAGACAGCATTGTTTACTTGTTAACCATGATGATACAAAATGAATAAAAAAATAAGTGAGAACTTAGAGGAAAAAAAAAAAAGAAAAACATCAAATTCAGCATCTGATTTTTCATATGTAATCTAAAAGGTCTTACTCTTCCCATCAGTTTTCTTGTCAAAATTTGACAAATTCATCATCTAAGATGTTGTGATTTTCTGTGGACACATATGGCAGCAGATCAAGTTTCCTCATTTCTACCAACACA
Source organism: Sialia sialis (assembly GCA_009812075.1). NCBI lineage: Eukaryota > Metazoa > Chordata > Aves > Passeriformes > Turdidae > Sialia > Sialia sialis. The sequence continues at coordinate 2,610,858 of VRYO01002482.1, forward strand.
TTATCTGATCTTTTGGAAATCAAATACACTGTAGTCACAGTCCCAAATCTAGCACTGACAAGAAGGGGACAGAGAACTCTCAGTACAAAAGGCAAATCTTCAACAAAACTGCCCACTTTGCAGAAGAAAACGGGATTTCTCTCCTAAGGTATCACCCTGCTTGTCTCACAGCTTCCTTCAGGGTGCTGTGCTCACTCATACATGCCAATGCAACAGCTCAGACTGCAAGATCGACACAGGCAGAATGTGAACAAAAATTACACAACTGCTCCATAATAAAACAAAGATTAGCCAGGAACCATCTTTGAAACAGCTGCTTTCACATAAGTACAAGAGATCTGAAATCTGCTTGGTGTCCATGCCCTTCCAAATCACACACTGTTCAAATTACCCTCTGTAGTTACTTGCCAGCACAATTTAAGATATGTGACAGCCAGTCAGAAGTTTTGTACAAACTTATTTTGCAGCAAAAGAGAAAGCACCTATGTAAGTGGGTTTTGTTATGTAGTCTGCCAGGAGTAAACTGTTCTTGCTTTTGAACCAATGAGTTCTAGGAAAAATATATAAGGGTATGGACTTTAAAATCCAATGTTTAATTGTGAAGCAATTAAGCATGAACTCAGTTGCTCTGCCTCTCTGAAAAACCTAACAGCAAATAAAAGTCTTGGTTTGCTTAATTTACATCAAACTAATTACTACTATTGATTAATATTGAGCATTAATGGTTTATTGATCCAAAAACGAGTAAGAGGAAATTCTTGAATTACAAGAACCTTGCAGACATTTTGCTCAGTATCTGACCGGGCTTAAGGAGAAGTTCCCTGCTTCCATTCTGGCTTTCTCCATCAGAAGAAAGATGCTGAAGATCTGGCTGTCACAGGAACCGTACAGGCTCCTGCAGCTGTGAAGAGGAAGTTTTGGGTAGAGGAGCTCTACTTTTCCTAAAATCTACAGGTTTGGTCTATCCTTCCTTGGTGTAGCTACTTAGCTAAAAGAACTTGTAAGGAACTGTCCCACATGAGGCACACTTAGGCTTGAATAGCTCTTCCTAGGACACATGAAGCATTACGTGTCCTGAATCAGAGTGCCACACATAACAAATTTTTATTAACCCTGGGAGGTCTGGAGTCATATTTACAGATAATTTTGGATACAGGATAATAGGAGGAAGTAAGAGAAAGGACAACAGTAAAACGTTCACCTAAACTGAAGTCTTGTAGGTAAAATTATTCACTATATTAGCACTACACTTCACTATCATACCTGTACAGTACAGTACTGTACAGTAAAAGACCAGAATGCTAAATACTAGAGTAACCAGAGACATTTTAGTAACACTTTCAGGAAGCCAATCTGCATTTTAAATCACCAGCACACTTCTGAGGGGAAAAAATTACCCAAATCTAATGACTATACCTTGAGCTAAGTACTTTAAATTCATACCTTTGTCTTCCTCCAAAACTGGAGCATTCTTTGATTATATGACATTTAGGTTCAAGTAGAAAAATGTCCAAATAAGATGGAAAACAAACCCAAAGTAACTCTATTGGAAGGGACAGTGCTTTTTCACAGACTGAAGATGTATGGAGTGCTAATTAGAATACAGTAGTGGCTTTCATAAAGTACAAAACATTTGGCCAAGTGCTGCAGAGCCCCTGTATTCCAGTGCCCCACCAGACCACAGGCTGCCCTAGAGGGTCCTGGCCCCTCCACTCCTACCAGCTGGCCACGGGACAAGAGGCTGCAGAATGTGTAAGAGGGCATTTTGGAGTTTGTCCAACACATCTTATGCTAAGTAAGTGGAATCTCAACTACAGGAACTTGCTCGATTGCAAAGGCATCAGAAGCACAGCTCAGAAAACAAGATTTCTCTATGTACTGAAATTAATTACACCGTGTTTGCAAAATATATGTTAGTCTGCACTTAAATGGAGTAACAAATGCCATCTGCTGGTTTAAGACCAAACAAAGCATGACGTACAAAAACTGAAATACTTTAAAAAAAATTTTAGAAGTACTCAGTCATTCATCTGTAATGTGTTGTATAAACACAACGGAATATCTCAGATTTTTTAGAGGGGAAATAATTCACACACCAACCTTCTAATTACTGGCTATTTTTCTTAGTGAGGCAGCAACAAAGTTCACAGATTATACTTCTTCCCCTATTTGTGATGGGTTTTAATTTAAAAATTCTTATTTATATTGAGTTTATTTCATGTAAGGTGAATTTATTTATTATTAGTCTGAATATATTTGTAAACAGTATGATATTGGATATTACAGTTGGATATTACAGAAATAATTTACCAAGTTAAAAAAATCTTAAAATTAAACATATAGTCTTTGGCTATTTATAAAATGTATTTACCAGTAAGCAACAGGCACGTTGCTTCTCAGTCCACATTACTTTGTGGCATTCCCTAGTTTTACTTTACCACAAATGCCAAAACAACTAAAGCTTGGACAGGTAGAAAAGATATCTTCCCCTCTTCCATTTACAAAGAATGACATAAATAATTTACTACAACTATATTTAATTTGTTTTAATGCTTGCTTAAAAGCACAGGAAATCAGAAAGCACTTTCCAAGAAAGAAACAGTACAAGATTAAATGCATAGTGTTTCTTTTCTTCTTTGTGGATAAAATACACCAATATTCGTAATTCTCTGAACAAAGTCAAGCAATTCACATGGCGTGCCAACTCCACATGCAATATGAATGTCAGCAAAGATATAATTTCTTAATGCTGTATCCTCAACCTTTCAGTTGTATTTTCCCTTTCAAAGCTGCATGAGCAAAGATCTTTTTTTAAAAAAAATGAAAAGAAACTAGTGATTCCTTCACCAGCTTATAGATAGTAAGTTACAAGATGTGCTGAACATTTTTTCTTATTTTTACTGCAAAATGAGTGCTTGATAATACACAACGTTTTTATTCTGAGAAGTTTAATAATTCTGCATTTTGTTTAAAAAGCAAATATTTTCTTTTCAAGAAACAGGTTTTCATTATGCTGGCTACTTGTAACACAGCTCACTCCATTAGATATCACAAATAATAAACTTTTTCACAGTAACACTATTTAGATAAAAAAGAAAATTTTGAATGAAGTGTAATATAAACTTTTAACTGACAGGTAAACCACAGTAAATGATCTTGAAGCTACTTTTTAATTAGATACAAGAACATCCACTAGTCGTAATGGTAAATTGTATTCACCTTTAATTCTCTCTTAAGAGAAATAAGAGCGAAGAGTCATTAGATATGCATTTTGAAAATCACTGTATTTCATATTTGAATTGCCACTAAAAGCATCTTCTCAGAGCAGTGACAATCAACCCCATACCCTCCTGAACAGGGATACTGTGACTCTTCTGTACCACAGTGTGCTTCAGCACACACCTCCACTGCAGACTGCACACAGCGAGAGCAGATGACTTGCCAAACAGACTTCAGCATCTAGGGCCTTCCTGCTAATATCTGGAAATGTTAACCTTCATCTGGCAGTGGTCACATCACAGGATAGGCCATCCTAAGCATGATTACTCCAAAATAAAGAATGTTTTGAATACTCATATTTTGAATGCGTGAAGTTATGTCTCGATAGCATCGTAAAGGACCTTCTTATTTCTGGGAAATAAAAACTTCTCTAATTTAGCAGAGCTGGAAGACATCTCTTGAGTTTTTATCTTAATTTACTTGAACCATTTTCAGTAAAAAAGTTTAAAAGTTTGTAATTAGCCAGAGGCTTCATTTCTTCCTCCTGGAAGAACAAACATCTTTCACTGTGAGCCAGTCTCAGATGCTCATAGCTCTTCCTAACAAGCTCAATACAGAATTGTTATTTCTGGGAGTCACATGGCATGTGGGAAGGTTCTGGTTTTCTTCCAATTCCTCTCAAGTTAAAATCTGCCCAAGAAAACCCCCAGCTGCCAAAATGAGGTAACAGTTGCACTACATTGGGCAATTTTTCTAAAGTTATTTCCACTATAAGATCCACCTTCCTCCACTCTAGGGAGGGTGGGCGGAAGGAAACACATGGCATCCCATTTAAGTGAAGTATCAAAATAATGAACTAAGTAATGCAGCAACTGAGCCCTCACCTCACCTTTCTAATACAATTTAAAAAAACAAAAAAGCCCAATACTTAAAAGAAATAAAAGCCTAAATGAATACTTATCTGAAGTGAAAATGAGTGCTTACATATTATTATTAGGTAACATATGACATTTGCATTCCTTTGTCTCTGTAAAGTTGACAGTTTCAGAAGAAAATACCAGCCTATCAGCCAAATAAGGCAAAGTATTATTGCAATTTTTGAAAACACTGCTGACACATGATTTTAATGTAAAGTTGGGCAAGGCTAACAATGCATTTATGCATTGCTGGAAAACTTGCAGCCTCATTGCCATTCATGGTGAAACACCGAGTTTATCTTCCTTCCTTGCTCTAAGGAAATACAGGTACATATATACTTACTCTAAGAAACAGGAAAGAAAGGCTGATATTCTGGGTATAAATTTTGTTCTACTTAAAGCAACCAGCTCAAGGAATATAAATAAGAAAAGCATACTTTTCAGAAGAACTGTAAACAAAACCATAACTAACATGTTAAACAAAACCATAACAAAAGCCTGAAGTCACCTAAAATAGGTATGAAAATAGAAGGGCAGCAATCTCAGCATGAACCTTTAACTCCTCTCCTTTTCTACAATACTACTCTTCTCAACACTATTAAAAATGCAATTCATGTCTATAGGTAAATATTCTAAACCAAACATCATATAGTAATATATATATTACACAGTATTTTGAAAATCTTTCCCTCCTCCTTCCTCTCATTTGGACAGTTTGTTAAAATGATTCGTTTCACTCCCTTAAAGGAGTGAATACACACCTGGAGATTCAACACAACTGGACACAGCCACCTGCAAGACAAGAGGCCACTTCCTCATGTTCTGTGCAGTGTGCTCAGGAGGTTGAGCTCAGGAGTTCTCTCTGCCTTTCTTCACAGAATTCTTTTGCACCTCTGGTTTTGCACATAACCCTTTGATATAACTTTGTTCCACATATTATACATTCAAGTATTTTTCAGTTCAGCCTAACTCAATTCCCAAAATTTCTAATCATACATTCCATCTGTTCTCATTAATTTATGTAGTCTAAAAATAATTGGTAGCCTTAAATTCAACAGAAAATTCAGCCATACACATGGAAAAAAACTCAAATAAAATTGACTGTTTTATGTTGAAATTCAAAATAAGACTTACTTTGATGTCTTTTTTGTACCAGACAAGAAGATGGATTAACATCACACTTTTGACAGTAAACAATATAAATTGCCTGACTTATTAAAAATTAAGAGAATTATAAGTACTCATAAAAAAGATACATTTAATAAAGTCTGATTTTTTTTGTCCTAAATCAAACAAACCCCAAATTAAGGCCTCCTAAGAAAACATATTGAGTGAAATAGTCTTTTCAAAACATATTTATACCAGCAACTTTAATTATTGCTAAATCAGGTTGAAATATGAAAGATAAAGGAAATTAGGCTTGCTTCTTTGCTTACAACTAATTAATGAGCCATTAAAACACGGCTTAAAATTAAAATATTCTTTTATCTACCACTAAATGTCCATTTCAGGAACAACTATGACACAAGCATGGGGAACATAATATCAGAATACACTAGAATGTCACCAACACTTGGTCAAAAATTAGAATTTCACAACAGAACTGGGGGAGAAAAGGCAAAAAAAAAAAAAAAAAGCAGAGGAAGGGCTAACAGGCAAAGAATTGAGAACTGATGCAAGACTATTAGGGAGCTGGCAAAAGGCAGAGGTAAAACTGAAAAAAGCAGCTAAGGAAGGACAGAGTGAGGGCTCTGCATCTGAAACTGCTATGGTGAGTGAAGGCAAAACCTGAGCTTGAGGGTAAGTTAAAGAGCAAGAAAAGGCATTCTTCACCAGTAGTCTCAAACAATTAGAAGAGTGTCATTCTCTCATGTTATTACATATAAAAAAAAAAAGTTGTACAATGCAAGCCTCCAAGAAGGTAGGGCAGGCAAAAATTTTCTAGATGAAAAGGTCTGGCCTATCACTGTAAGAAGAAAATAGCCTAACCCATTGCTGCTCCAATTTTTCAGGCATTTAAAGGACAATACTCCATGTCACTATACAACTTCACCATTCATTTTGTTTTAGGTATTCATTTTAGAAGGTCAAAGGCCAAAAACTGATTTAATACAATCTTATTAGCTCAACTCTTTTCAATTCTCAAACTGAAATAAAAGCTTAATTTAGTTACCGACTGCCAACTGGGCATAAAGGAAACTGAAACACCCACTTGTTCAATATTCTTCAGTATTTTAGCAACTTATGACGTGACTATAACTGACTTAGGAAATAAATACCAAACTACAGATACACTTTGGGCATGCTAAGAAAATGAACTCCTCAAACACTAATGCTTGCTAGATTTTGTTTTGCTATCCTTCATTTTTATCTGATGTTACTACAGATACTGATTAAGTAATTTAAGCTGTATAACTTAGTGACTGCAGCATCATTAATATGTTGATGTCTTCATCCGAAATTTAAAAAAGACCTTGGGGTGCTATCTCTTCAGCCTGAGCCAAGACTGCAGCATGGAAAGCTACTTCAGAAAAGCACTTCTGCTTCTTGGCTCAGGCTAAGCAATCAAAGCACACACAGTTTATTGTGGATTGCATTTGTTAGTGTTTGTCACCTAAGGGTACTCCCTTGGATCCCAAATTATGATGCAGCTCAGACTGCAAAAATAATTAATAGTCCTCTATGATGTATTGGCAAAAACTTGCTGCTTGTCATTGGTATTTTCGTCTTTGTAACTCTCAGAGTGAATTACTACAAATAGCAATGGCACACATTTCTGCTCAAAAGCCCAAGTACAGTCAGTGTACAACACCACTTCATGCTCTGACAGAGCCATGGAACCAACAGCTTACTAACATTTTACCTGCTCTCCTAAGACTCATCTGTTGCTTTCCACAGCTGTCTTCAACCTAGAAATTACTAAAATTCTTTACTGCCTTGGCGTCTCTCTCTTTATCCATTTTCACAACTGTGATGATTTGGTAAGGTGAGATTCTGACAGAAATGTCCTAACATTTAATTTGGACCACGTGCCTAAGGGTAAAGAGATCCCAACTGGTCATTACAAAATAAATATTAACCTAAACATAACTTTTGAGCCACAACTCCATGACTGCAGAGTAAGAAAATTAAAGTGTTTGCTTTCCAATAGTTGACATATTTTTAATACGAGACTTTTGTTAGTAAGAGATTAACAAGTTCTGAAAAGCCTGTCACTTACAAGGAAACAAACATTTTTTCTTTAGTGTTCAATATAAGTTCACATAGAAAACATTTTCAAAACAAAATACCATCAATATGATTCTGAGCTCATAACTTCCAGTATAAATTTCATTTTCCCTTGTAGTATCTGAACATTTTCAAGACTGAAATGAAGAAGATGAAGTTTCCTCAGCTTACTCACTTTGGAAAAGAATTTACACACTCACCTAACTTTATTTCAAGGTTTTTTAATAAACAAACATAAAAGCTTGAAACACAGCCACAAAGATGAACGGTTATTCCAGGACCCCATTAGGAGGCACTTCACCCAGGAACACATGGGAAACCTGCTCTGCAATAGAAGCCAAAAGTTTGCAAAGTACTTTCCCAGAGTCCATTTAGATTTAAAAATAGAAATGTAGTATTATGATACAGCAGTCACATGTGGTACATTTGATCTATTTTGAGCTAAAATTAATAAGCACTTTGAGAACGTGAAGTAAATTGATATACTAATTGCCATAAAATAAGGTATAGTTTTCTCTCTGTAACAGACTGTCAATTGAAATGTATGACTGGCAAAAAATGAAGATACATGTTATTTTAAGTTACTAGAAGTGTACTACAAGCCAAGGGTAGTAACAAGAAGTCACTTCACTGTATTGCTATATGCCTAAGTCTTCTAAAGATTCAATTGTTAAATAAATATTTGCAGTTATTTGCCAGTTTACAGATGAAAGGTGTTTAACAGTGCCAACTAATTTTAAAAGCAAATTATTTTCCCAAAAGCTAGACTTTCCCTAACAGAAATCCAGAAATGGTTAAAAGCAATAGAACTGTTAAGCCTGATTGCATTGCCTCTGCCTTGTTTTTCTGGAACATCGCGAATGAGAAGTAAGGATTTAGACAATCATATGACTCCCAAGTTTAACAGCCCAGATTTTCAGTGCATCATGCCTAAGTAGGAAGGTCAACAAATACTGCAGTTTGACCTCGGATAAGAGCTGAATAGTATCTACAAACAATTTTCATACTGTGATACCAGAGCATGACACATTTCTGTTATTTGTACAAAACACTGATGGGTGGGCTTCTAATTAGATTTTCAGAAGTATTTCTGAGTTTAGAAAAAAGAACTCCAACAGTTCCAGAGAGCAAAAGCTTGTCACGCTACCTATTCTCTTATGACCCAAAATTGTCTTTCTTAAACTTGATATTTATACAATCTGATTTCTTCCCAAATTTTATTTAAATTCCTCTAACTTGAACACAAAAATATGCAAGCTACAAACTACGTCACTGAAAAAGCTACTGTATTACCTCTTAGCTTTACTGTACATTCTAAAAATAATAATCAGGAATCCAAGTGACACTGGATAAAGTCAACTAAACTGCTATCAACCTATTGTCATACTAATTATGAATATTTGTGAATAAAGACAATAACTGGCTAGTAAGATTTACTGCTTTTTCACGGGAAGACATTTACAAATCATATTGTATAAATAAGTACTTGTCTACATAATTTAATTCAAACAAAAAGCTATATTTTAAATACATTTATATTTCACATATTGGCATTCGAAGGCATAAAGTCAGAATTAGCATTCTTTTAATAACGTCTGCATGGCCCTTGCTTACACATTCTTTGTGACAACAGACACAGGCCTGTATTCACTTTTCCACAGACTGGTACTTGTACTACAGAACAATGTATGGAACTATCCTGGCATTCACTCAGGATTGAGCAGTGAAGGAAATATATCAGTTAAGCTCCTTTGGAAAGATCTACACAACTCTGGAAGCAGCATGAAGTGGCCTACAGCACCATCAGGACAAGCTGCTGCCAAAGGCTACTAAATACCATCCCTGAAGAGAAGGCACTATCCTTGTTCTGTGACAAGTTACTTAAACCAGATGATTTTCAGCTATAGGTACTGCTGCTTTTTTATCCCCACAATAATGAAATGGTATTTGGGTGCTTATTTCACAAAGAATACAAACTATTAAAACAGGAAGAAAACAAGCAGGGAAGAAAATGAGACTTTATTTTATTCTGTACCACCATACTGCTAAACTTTTAGTAACAAATCAAATAACTTTCATATAGAACTTCAACAGAAAATAATATAAAGCAATATGTGCATGCACTACTGTAAAATCTCCAATTTGAACAAAACCATAATGGAGACATAAAACTAATCTGTCTGAAACAGATCCACATGGAAAGATAGCTTGGGAAAAAGGTGCAATGAAAAAACAGAGAAGGGGCTGTGTGTGTATGTTAATTACATCTGAAAGAAGTTCAACATGGTTCAAAAGAAGTATACATAGAAATGTGGGAAATAGGTTCAATTCCTTAATACAACCCTTCACCTCCCCATCAAGAGACTGATTTTAATTTGCCAGAGCAAGGAATCCTTCAATTCTTGTAAGAGCTATATAACCATAAAAATTTATTTTAAGATGACTCTCTATTACGGACAATAGAGGCCCAACAGAATTTACACAGAATTACAAGCTTTCTTAGCAGCAAGAGAGCATCAGTTTTCCAATATAAAGTGGCACACTTTATTTCTGGTGGTGCGTGATCATAAACTCTGAGAAGCTGTTTCTATAGAGAAAGCAGACACATCTGATTTTTAACTGCCCAGGAAAGGAAAATTATGTATCACCTGAAAAGTCACACCTTGGCCTGTTGATAGAAACACTAAACCATAAAATGAAGGCAAAGAACTAGGTGATACAGCAAAAGAACCTTTGGACAGTACATATCATTACAGCTCTGCCAACCAAGACAAAAACCCAAACCCATGCTCCTCACACATTGCTACCTACTTGACATGAGCAGGTTACCTATTTCCGTCATCCCCTCATCACATGAGCAGAAATAAGTGAAATGCTGCTCTCTGAAGACTATATTGATTCAACCCTGGGTATTTATAAAGAATATATAAAATTCTACCTATACAAAGAAACACATGTGAGAAGTTCTTAACAAGGCTTCTTTAGCCATGCTCAGTCAAAAAATGCCTTGCTGTGTTTTTCACAGGCTGTCTTCCACTATTTGCTCAAATTCTCTCTGGGGCATTCTTGCTGTGTCTGACTCCCCTCAGAAACAACATACACTCATCTTCCCAATAATATACAGGTACACAGGTTCTCCTTCTCAAAGTATTCCACTGATGAGCTGCCCATTTTTTAATTTTGAAAACATCAATTTGGCTGGTTTGAGCTTTGGTGGACTTTTTGGTTTATTTACCAAGAACAGGAAAGTTGCATTTCCAGCCTTCATTTTCACTAGAAATCTACCCAGCCCATAATATCACAAATGTGATAATAAGAACAGACAGTGTAAGAAGTGTTTGAATAATTCTACTCTTACCAAGCAAAGTAAGACACTGAAAATGACACAAAAATAATGTAACCTTTAATTCTAAGCAAAGCAAAATTTAACTAACACTGAGCAGTTCAAAATATTATAACGCATAGTTTTTAATCTGCAATAGTTATTGTTTACTATTTAAAACAACACTATTAATTACCCTGCAATACGAGATTAAAATATATCCTTGAAATACAAGGTGTTAAAAAACACCCCATGGCACCTTGTTTCAACAAGGAGTATAGGTCCTTTCTCCTTTTTAAGTATTATCTGAACAGGTGCAGGATTTGAGGGTAAAGTTCACTAAGAATGACAATCAGCCCACAATACTTTCAACACCAGACTTTAGAAGACAAAAGACCAAACAGAAGACAAATGCATGGTGTATAAACAGTGGCTGGCAAGAAAGTATTTCCTTTTAGTGAGAGTCCTAACAGTGCTTATCATTAAAAATCACTCAATGGAAAGAACTTGAAGAAAATACTCAACCACAAAGAAGATCCATCTTTTATGTTGTTTCATGTACTAAAATAGAAACACTGAATTAAGACAAACTGTCTTGATCCTCATAAACTAATTTGTTCCTAAGTAAGATTCTCTTTGTTAATAAATCAAAAAGTATTACTATAACATTTAGCTTGAATTAATGAAAATGCTATACTTGCATTGTTTAACAGAGGGTCACAATGTAAGATTTCACTGTAAAAAGATTTTCAGTTTCTTAAAGTGAAAGTCTTCTTAAAAATGCTCTTGCTGAGGTTAAAACATTCATTGATGAAAGAAAAAATGTTAATCGCACTATGCTAGTATGTGCCAATAGAACAAAAAAAGAAAAGCAGATGCCTTACCTATTAATGGCTTAATTTTAAAAAATCAACTTTGAACATAAATGTCTAAATTTTTCTACCCTTTACCAGACACCCAAATTCAAAATATTACTACCACACCATCACCAAAGACTACAAATTATTTATGAGCTTGCATATCTATCATTATCTTCAGATCAAAATTAATGCTATTTGGAATAGCAGTATGACCTGCACATTTTGAGATTTAAATGGAAAAATAAAAAATTTTTCTAAGAGGATAAATATTTCAGATACACTTTATTTCCTTTTATAGAAATTAATAAAATTTTGCTTAAAAAAGCTCTCCAGGATACATTAAAAGACCTTCTCTTGGCCACTTTATCAAAATTTGTGATTAAGATGGGAATAGAACAAGAGCTGGCCATCATCTCCACTATTTTGTGCCTTTACCAGTAAAAAGATCAGTAAAAAACTGATCCCTGATTTTCCATAGTATGTCACGTACAATGTCGACAGAATATTTGTATATATTACATTATCTTAAACTAGTAACACATGAATGCTTTAAGATGCAACTGCCACTATATCAACTACCATTGATTCCCATTTTCCTAACTTCAGTTCCAACATACCTCTCACTAATATCATCACTGTCAAAATACAGTAAAATGTTTACAAACATTGATCTTGCCTAGACCATAATTATATTTGTTGTATTAAAACTGTTATCCTTCTCCTCACTTTCTCCAACCTGAAAAAACATTAGGTGGTGATGGTAGGAAAATTTCTTCCTGCCCTTGCTCAGAGCTTTTCTTCCTTCAGTAAAATGAATTCCATCTCTATATTAAGTATGCATATCACAGTATAAAGCATCTATAAATGTTAGGCTACTGTTAGGACTACATTTTTGCCTTCTTAAATTGTAAATTTTAAGGACCAGATTTATATCTGCTTGTAGGCCATCTTTCAAAACTGTTCTAATTTTGCCATCCCTTCTTAAATACTATCACCAGTGAAGAAGTACTTGAACAGAACAATTAGCTGGAAGTATTTTTAAACAGCAATGATGTCTGAGTGTAAGTGCATTATTTTGGTACTTCACATTGCAGTCCTCTAAGTTCAGTTCTAAATTATCCAATGCTGTAACAATTACTCTGTGTTTGGACCACAAAACCACCCCAGTAAGTAGGTCTGTAAAAATGAAATACTGCTTTTGTTGTGGCTACATACTGTCTCATAAGATACTGCAAAGTAGATGCTGCTGCAGCAGGAAAGTAATTCTGATTCAGATTACCCCCCTCCAACTACACAAAGAAATGAGAACCTCCCAAACAATAACAGATGTCAGCAGCATCTGCAGTTTAATCTTTCATGAGAGAATGCACTCTGCCCTGTGATGAAACACCAGAAAAAATTTAATGCTACCTTTCATTGAATAGTTCTTGATGCAATCAGAAATAGGGAGATCTAGTGTTTCATCATATCCTTGGACTGCAATAAAGGTCCATTGGGCTCTTATCAGCAGGGAAAGAAGTGTCCCAAAGAGGAGTAACATCAACAATTCCTATTTTTTAAAAAACACACAATGCTAATGTACTTTTGTATTTTACAAGAGGAAAAAACCACTCTTTATGCTGTAATGCTATAGCTGATACCCGTATCATTAGTAAATAATTAATAGGGACCAATAATATAATTTCTTAATTTTCTCACATCTTCCTTCTTCAGTATTTACCACTACTTTCACTCAGAAAGCTGCCAATATTGTGGTTTATACACCTATACCGAATACATTCCAACTTTCACAACATACATTTTCTCCAAATGTATTTCCCTCACTGTCTCCTTTTTGTTATTAAATGTGCATTTAGCAAGAAATAACTCTTGCCTTCTTGAGACTATCCAACCTTGTTCACATTATTTGAGAGGAGTCAAAATTCTCATTCTGGCTTTATTTCATAAAGATGTACCTATCTGTTGTCTCCTTCCCAGCTTGCAGTCAGTTTCTCTAAACCCCTCTCTAGCGCTGCACAAGTACCAAACAATCTCAAGCTCAACAGACTTGCTCTGCTACTCAGCTTCTCTGTAACATGTCAGAAAATCATAGAAGGTCAGGCTGGAAGGGACCTCAAGGCTCATCTGGTCCAACCTTTCTTGACAAAAGCATGCCCTAGACAAGACGGTCCAGCACCTTGTCCAACTGAACCTTGTGTGTCCTGCTGGTGAGTAGTCCATGACTTCCCCAGGGAGATTATTCCAGTGGCTGATAGTTCTCTTGGTGAAAAAATTGGTCCAAGTCTGAAGGGACTGCATGTGAAAGGACTGCACTTTCATGCTTTCAATACTGAACATCTACCACTCTGTTTTCTCAGCCACTGTGTCTTGGGCTAGTCCTCTTAACAAGACTGGCAGCAGAACAAGTAAGTTTGTATGTATTAGTGGAAATGAATGAGTCAATTTAGTTGGTGGAGAAAATTACAGTGTTGTGAATAGAACTGTGGAAAACCAGCCAACTACTATTTTCTGTTTGGAATTATTTTCACACAAAGAAAGGCAGAACTACCACAAGTTATTTTTGAAAGAAGGGACAGTAAGGCTATGAACTTCATTTTTACTTTAAATGAAAAATACATCCTGCAGAAAATCAGCATCTTCATCACTAAGTGCACAAATTCAGTTCTACTGTAGAAAAGATAAATGCAGGAAGATGCCTTCATTTTTCTTGCCAAAGATCATACTAAATTTCCAACGCTTACACCTCAAGCTTGACCACATCATTTAGCCTAACTTTGCTATCAGATTCCTCTTTGACATCTCTCATTGTGCTGCTGCACAGTTCTGTATATCTCTTCTTCCTCCATCTACTCCCTATTCACATGCTGTATCTAAAAAGAGCGTGTATGTTTTAGTCATCTTGCAGTTTTATTTATCCTAACAAACTGGAGCAATTAAAGTATGGTGATCTTTCTGATACCTTTGTCAAAATAAATTGTGCTGACGACCATGAGGATAATCACATTTAACAGAACTAATATGATACAAACCCTATTTTAGTCTCAGTTGTAAGCAAAAAATGGGACAACTCTTGCAGTTAGTATTCAAGAATGGCATGGCGATGCATAGCACTACAAAGTCAATCAGCAGCAGCTCTGGATCTAGGGAAGGCTCCAAGAGTTCCCCAAATCAAAAACTATCTCACGTTAATATATCTAAATGGTGATATCAACACCATGCAACAGTAGCATTTTCCTCTTCTCTTCAGCGAAATGTGTGTGTTTTCCTCAATGGCAAAAGCCACTTGTAACACTATTTCTCTCTTGTTTTGGATCCCTCCTTTGTATCAGCCCAACACAAGGTGAGGTGATGTTTTAAGATAGGTCTATGAAATAAAGGGTTAAAACTGCAGCACCAGGTGGGAGGAAGGGTCTTAACCATTGTGGTGAGGCACAGAGTCTACAGTCCTTGAACAGCTGTATCAGCACAGGAGCAGCAGTGAATTGCAGCTATGAGGTGCAGCAGGGGTGATAAGGGCAGGCATTCTTCAAGTCAGCTTTACTGCCAAAGAAAATTGGTCATGTAAGTACTCAACAAGCAGCAAGTTGAAGAATGGTTCATAATTATAGCCTCAAACCTCAAGCTGGAAACAGTATAAACATGTTTTGAGTTTTTTTGAAAATATCATACCAGCAAAAATCAGGTTCTACTCTGAAGACTCTTGCCCAGCAGACACTATAAAATTGCTTCTAAAAGAAGACCTGAAAAAAAACACTCTAAAGTAACAGTTACAAGTAATGGGTGCTATAACTGGTTTGAAAATTCAACCAAATCATCATACAACACTGTCTTATAGTTGAAAAGAACCAGTTATTTGGTCAAATTATATTCTATATTTCTGCTGTCAATTACTTAGCAAATGTTTTTCTTTAATAAATGGCATAGTTTTAAGCATCTGCTTAAAAACAGAAAACACAAAACCCAAAAAGTACCACCAAAAAAAACCCCAACTCTTCTGAAGTGAACAATTACAGTAATTTCACACTCATAAGCCACACCTGGTTATAAGCTGCACTTCCGGGTAGCTGGGAAGACCATGGAATTTGTCCATAAATAATCCGCACGAGGTGATAAGCTGAATATTTTTTTTTAAAGTGAAGATCCACGTGCGACAAAGTAATGAGTTAATAACAGAATCGCACAATCGTGGGGTTTGCTCTCAGGGGCTCAATTTGCAAACAGTTTTCACAGACCAGTGAAGCCTTTAAACACAGCCCCAGGCGCCCTCCCCATGCTGCGGGCCCCGCTGCCCGCCCACCCCACAAAGCCCGCAGCGCCGCAAAGCCCGCTCCCCACCTGCCCCTCTGCTTGGCCGGCTGCGGCTCCACAGCAGCTCCCTCCCCAGCCAGCCGCGGCTCCGCGGCAGCTCTTTCCACCTGGCTAGCTCGCACTTCTGGGTTGGCATTTCACTGGAATTTGTCCATAAATAAGCCGTACCTGGTGATTAGCTGCACTTCTGGAATCGGCTTGATTCTTCAGTGAAATAGGTGCGGCTTATCAGTGTGAAATTACTCCAATACCATTTTAGCTCCTGAAAGTACCAAGCTTCTAGAGACCCCTTCCATTAAATAAAAAAATCAACCAACAAAACAAAAAAACAAACAAAAAAGAAACCCACAAAAACACCACAACAAAACACACAAACAATCTCCCCAAGACCCAACCCAACTGAAAAAACCAACAACTACCAAAAACCCCACAAGAACTGGCTGAAACTGCACAAGGTGACAAGTATACCTGGCACCTCTGGCACAACAAAACCACAGAATGTACCTTTGGGCATCTGGCATGAAGGAGTCAGGGGTGTCCTCTCTGCCTCTGCAGCAAGAGCTGAACTCAACTACAAGAGTAACCCCAGCAGAAGATTGTCCTGTGAGATACAAGTCATCCCCATGCAGTATTTCAGTAGGCTTCATGGCATCCTGTTCATCTTCACACCTCCTCTTGGAAAATTCCATTATGGCCTCATACTTCACTTTCTCACCATTTGCCCTGCCTAGACAGCAGGGGACAGGATCTCCTACCATCAGAAGAGGCACGATGCCAGGTGGATCAGCTTGTACTTTGGGCTAAATCCAGAGCCCAGCCAGGAAAAAAAATTAAAGATATGAGCACATCCATAATGCTCTGCCTAGGGTCTTGAAAGCTAGTTCCCTCTGGGATAAGGTAGAACACATGCATGCCATGGCCCAAGTGGGATAATGGCAACCTCTACTTCAGCTTTTCTAAAACTTCTTAAGATGATCTTGGCTCACCTTTACATGTATACATCTAAGCCTCCACATCAGGCAGGATCTCTTCATCAGAGACACTACCGCTCTAAGCTGCAAAAAGCTTTTCAGGATGTCCCAACACTTGTGGTATTTTGACCTCCTCAGGCAGAGCATCTCTAGCCAGCATTCATCAGCTTCCTTTTCTAGGATGGGAATACATGGACAAGACCCAAACCATATTCTGCTCAGAGCTCCCTTTGGCTCCCTGCTTTTACATTTTCCAACTCATATTCCTTCTTTTACCAGCTGTCGCCCGTTTTTTCTCCATCCTCATTTTCTGTCGTTTCTTATTCTCAAGGAGAGCTCTAATGCTTTATTAGGAATAAACTAGTATCTGTTCCTAACGAAAAAGCCAATAGAAGCAATGACTCAAAGCAGCTACTTAAAAAAACAAGAAAAAAGCAAGTGAGGACATTCCTCACTCCCTATGCCACACAGTTTTACAGATCACGCCCTCAAGCTATTCTAGATAAGAGATGTCACTTACATAGCAATTACATAGTAATTCTTCACATGGACATCATTCCATCCTTGTCAACCTTTTCCTAACTGTTCACCTGAGATGCAAGGTGTTTGATGTTAATCACCAACACTTAAAAACAAAAAATGTTAATTGAAACTGAAAAACTTCAAACTCTGAACACATTAATTTAAAGTTCAAGATTGTTCTACCTTGGAGTTCAATATAAAAAAACCTAAGTTAATATGCAAATGAAATAAATTCTGCATTTGAATATTAAATGAACAACTGAGGTAGGTAGTATCAGAAGAGCAATCTTTTTGGAAAAAAAAGTATAACAATAGACCAAATTTAGATAGAAAATAAACTTTCTTAGGTATTAGTGCCATCTGTGTGAAAAACAGGCTAATTTTTTTAGGGACAGTTTTGCATCTGATCATTCATCTTCAAGAAACTGAAAGGAAAAAAAATTCCTAATTTGCAAAAGAACTGGGAAACACCCTAAGAACCACTACAAAGCACTACACACCCTCAATCTCCCAGGCAATTCCACATCCTATGAAGTTGCTGTACACAAACAAATTTCAAAACTTGCTTGTCTTGCAATTTGATATTCAGACAAGCCATTATATTAAGCTAAAAGATTTAGCACCTAATTTCTCTCTGAAGTTCAGTTCACGTAAACATGTACCACTACAATGTAGATTTTTCAGCCATGGGAGAGAATCCAGCTTGAACATGGGATGCACTATTGCACTCTACTGCTTTAGAATGCTTAATCCATAGTTCCCAAAGCAGAGGACCAGAGCTGGGAGATGCAGAATGTGCTTCTCACTACACAAGTTTTCACAAGGAACAAACAAACAACTGAGGCATTGAATTTTTCTAAACTGCCCAATATAAAATAATCTGCAAGAAGTTAGTAAAAATATCTCCTTTCATCAAACCTGTTAGAGGAAAATACCATGATCTTTTAACAGGCTTGGTGTGATTTTAGCTATGCAATGCTCTCTCTATCCACCTACCTTGTTTTTCAATGAGAAACCCTGATCGAAACCTCCATCCTCCACATTAATCTATGGATCAGTTAATAGAATGCTTGAATATAGATAATTTGCATTAAAAACTTTATCCTAATGATAGACTTTGGTAGATTTAAATCACAATTTTACCCTGTGCAAAGTAAGGCTAGATTATCATATGCTTAACAATCAGAATTTACATATACAATAAAACTGTTACTGCTGCTTGCTACAAGACAAAGAATTTCAAACTGCCTAATGCTATAGTAATCAAAACTAACCTTAATTACTATAACAATGCAACTACTGAAGTAGCAGAGTGCATACACCCTTAATTATGTCATTTTGTGAGAGGAAAAAGCAAATTGATTCTAGGCACAGGCAAAGTAACAGTCTTTTCTATCTTTCAAGTTTCCATCTTCTTGCCAAAAATGCACTTTCCTTTGTTTTAATTTCTTGAGCCACATGGCAGCTGTGGATGTCTCTGGGTTTACAGCAAGTGCTAGCAGAAAGTGCAGTATGTTAACGAGTACATATTTCCTGGAAGCAGCTTAACCTGAATGAAACAAAAGATGTCCTCTGTTCAAATATGACAGCAGTTTAGCAAAAGGATAGAAGTTAACTAGAGGCAGAGGAATAACAAACTAACAATTACATTTACAAATCGCCAAACAGTTTATATATTCACTGCCAAGCAACATTTTAAAGGTAAGATACCTTACTATTTTAGTGTATCACAGAAATACTGTATCTCTCTAAAGAAAAAGGTCAGTGCAAGTAGAACAGCACCTCTGTCCTCCCTAAGGGGAGGATTTGGCTCAAAATGTTCATCAGGCTTTTTCTGGAAAAGATCAGCTATGTCATAGAAAAGATTTTTGCTTTCTCAGAATCTGGACACCCACTTAGCTCTTACATGCAGAGCATATTTATATACCTCCCTGATTTATTGAAAATATTTCTAAAACCCTCAAATTTTTTGCTCAAAACTACAGAAAGAAGATATCCTAGCGCAGAGAAACTGTTTATTTTGAAGTCACAAAAACTGTGGCTTTAAAAACCCCCACAAAACAAACACCAAGATGTTTCCACACCTTTACTGCATAGCATAATGCTAAGAAGCTAGCCTAACCCCTACTACATGTATAACAAGGGATATGTACCAGAACTCATTCCACCAGGAGCCAGCAAACACCTTTTCCTTCTGGGCAGGGAAAAGCAGAAAGCAATTTAATGGAAGAAATAAAAATATTATTACATTTCTTACTCTGAATAGCAAAATGGGAAAAAAAAAACCCCAAAACCAACCAACCAAAAGAAACAAATACAAAATTAAACACTTAAACAGAAAAAAAGAATCATCTTGTAAAATACTATTGTCTTAAAGATCCATATAGCAAGTCTAGAGATAGAAACAAGCAATGTTTTCCTCTATTTTTCTCTACTTTCATATAGCTCTAGATGTCCAACTGTTGGTGCTTGAAGTCTTAAAGTAATTTCCTATACAAAAACATGCAGATGAGAAAGTAGTAGTTTGGAGTAGTAATTTTTTCAAGAAGTTAGTAGGGTGAGATCTTAAAGAGCTCAACACTAAAAAGTAGAGACTGCTTTTTCTGCCACCTGAGCATTTCATTGCCAATGGTGCTTTCAGCACTTCCTTTGAATCTGTCTCTTGCCATCTGACACCTCAGGGAATTGATTCGGTGTGCAAAAATAATTATGGATAACCCAAAGAGATAAAACCTGCATTGTTTTCTGCCTATGTAAAAGACCTTAACAATGGATTAGAGAAACATTTGAATTGTGACCTGTGAAGGGTCTAGGAATAAAACCTGATTTTTCAACAGTGCAAGTCACCAGATGGGCTCAGCTGTTTTGTGAAACCTTACTCTTAGCGGATGTGATTCTGCTGAGGTGCGGAAGAAACAGCAAGGGGGACGCCAGAGAGAGGAGCCCTGTTTACCACTGCTGAGCCCAACGCCGCCGGCAGGGCAGCATCTCCCTTTAGCTCCCTGCACAGAACACCATCTCAACTGCTGTATCCCAATTCTCCTGCCATACAAACTAAGAGTCTCGCTTTCATTTCCAGTCAGTATTCACATTATTTTCCAAAACAGAACATGTGGTTTCAGAAAACAAATTATGTCGTGTTTGTATAAACAACATGAAGTCCTAGCCCATGACTAGCCCTCCTGAACACCAGGATAACACAAAGAAATACAATGTGTGCATTCCTTTCCCAACCATTTGCAGGGAAGGTTAAAAAAAAAAAAAAAATAATAAAAAAAAACCAAACCCAAAAAACCAAAAAAACACACACACACAAAAAAAAAAACAAAGTTACTTTATCTCCTAGTTTTGCAACTCCAAGACAACATTTTCCTCACTTCACTTACCTCCTCAGAGCTCCAGTGCTACTTTGTCCTCTTTCCCATTTCCCAGGAAGCATTTCTACCTCACAGCAGAGAAACTGCTTATGGTAGGAAAATACTTGCAGTACAGCCTGAAACCACAGCTCTCCTTTTGGCACCAGCAGTAGGTCAGGCAGCTCCTCCTATTTAGTGCCTGCTATCCACTCTTTTCTCTGTGCCATATCCCACCTGCACTGGTACAACTGCTTGTGTGGCTGCAGTGAACTGTATCAAGAAGCCAAATCCAGGTTAAACAAAGTCCTCTTTGCTTTCCCTTTTCTGTAGGGTTATTTTTAACCTAGATCAATCTCAAATTCAGTTCACCTTGTTGTCTCATAAATAGTTACTCCAGCACACTTGAGGGCACTGAGGCAGGAAAACAAGTGGCAGGGGATAAAAAACCAGAACTGCAAATGAAAGAAATGCTTATGAAATAGCACTTTGCACATGAAACAAAGACAAAGCTTGAGAGCAGCACTGCAGGGTAGACTTCCTACCAAGTTCTAGCCCTAAATTTCACAAGTTTATAATGAAAATCCCCACTGACTCAAGATTCCTAACACTGAAAACTTTGCAAGGTTAAATGCTAGAAGCAATGATTAAATAAAACAAAAAAACCAGTCTACTCAGATCTGATCTGGAACTCACCTGCTCTATAGCAGAAACAATATCCTTTATTAAACCAACCACTACAGTTTAGAAAAAAAAAAACAAACATCTGGACAAATAAGTCTAGATGCCTAGAAAGGATGCAGGCAAAACACAAAGTCTGACAGCCTTTCCAAAGGAGCTCTGTCTAAAGGAGGGATGTGCCAGCTCCAGAAGAAGTTTCACTATCTGGAGAAGATTCCCTGCCAGCCTGGCGTGGAGTGGAGCAGGGCCCTCCATTCCACACTATAACCTGCACTGCTGCATCCTTACATTCTGCTCCCTGAACCACTGAGAGGCTTCATTTTTGCAGTACAGCATAGCCTTAATTAGGCTAAGGAACACGGTGACTTGAAAGAATATTAGAAATTCCAGCATTATTCAAGATACTACTTTTCATTACATCACTTCTACAAATTTGGACGGGTAGATGAACAAACACTAAACAAACCCAGCAAGGACAGAATGCCAAGTAATTTTAAATACTCCATCTTTAAAGTAGTCTGAGCCTGAAATAAAGGCCTAACCACAACAGCTAAATACAAACCTATTTATCACTTTGAGGCCCTTCTGACCTTCTGTTATGCTACCATGTGGTTATCTTTAATGAGCGATAACCTCTCTGTTTGCTAGTCCAAGCTGTGAATAAGCATTTTGTTTTTAATTAAAGCAGAATTTTCAGATGGTGCCTCTCTTCTCCTGATGCATACTGGTAGTCTTACATCGGCGATTACAACAGAGGGATTTTTCAGATATTCCTTCAGCAAGTAATTACAACTATTTATTATTTTCTTACTGCTAAAACGTACCTGATTAATAGATAATGCAACTCCAACAAAGTGGGAAAGAAGCTTTACACATTGTTTAGAGATGTTATTCATGCAGACCATTGCAGCATCACTCCAATATATATTGTTCATTGCACTTTATACAAGATATATTTCAGTTGATGTTCTGATCCAAGAACAAGGCTCCAACTAACTACCTAACTACCCACTTCAAAACTGGAGAGCTAAACTTAACAAGCAAAAGAAAAAAAGACAGTGCTTGTTTAACAAAATTACACTCTGATCAAAAACACTCAAGCAAAAGTATCTGGAAAAGTGATAGGGAATCAGCTACCTTGGGATACCAATAAATACAGAGCTTTTCACCTCTACTTCACCAGTTTTAATCCAACCAAGGTCAGCAATGATAGTCTTGCCTCATCTAGTCTTAAAAAGAAATGCACTTGTGGTCTCTTTTGGTCTTCAGCAAGAAAATATAACAGAATGACCCAGAAGTGAATACACGTGAAAAATAAGGAAAAGAACCCGTCACTTTTAAAGAAATGTACCCAAATGAAGTTAATATCTGCTGGAAAAAGGAATAGTAGAAGGCTGCATCTTCTTGTCAAGCACACTTCAAAGGAGCACTACTTGAAGAATAATTATAAGAGTTAAAATACAAAGAATTGATTGTAATGGGGACTCAGTCATACTGAAGATACGTAAGGAACACTTTGAGGAGAAGGAGGAGTGAATGAACATAACTCACATGCAGAATACACATAACACATGCTGTACTTGGCTATTTAAAGACCACAGAAGTTAAAGTTAGTAAAATCATACTGGATTAATATAACTGGAGATCTGGCTACCAGGTAAGAAGATATACATAAAGAACTAGGCTTTGAAAATCATGTCTTTTCCTTTTAAAATACATTTTAAGAGCAATTTGCTAGCACATACTGCCACACAAAAAGCAGCAAAGACCATCTGAATCCCAGCAAATAAAATTCAGAAGCCAAGCTCACATCATCATGATCTACTGGAAGAAGAGAAAGTTTCCAAATCTTCCAGTCCCTAAAGAGTGTACTCTAATCCCCTGGTCTCTCATGCAGTTTAGTGCTTATAAAGAAACAGGCAACATCACACCTAAGTACTCTTGAATCTGTGGGGGGAACAGGGGAATGGATAATGGAGGAAACAAATTAACCCAACAAAACAAACCACAAACAAAATACCAAGTGGGATTACTATTAATTTATCACCAAACGTCCTGCTGTCATGTATGACATTCCATTAGATATTCCTTTGCATATCTAATAGGGCAAATAATTCAGAGAAATATATCATAATTACTCTAAAAGTCTGTATTACTGTGTTATCTGAAGTAAAACACACAACTTTTTACAAACTATATAGTTTTGCAGGGCTGACATTCATTCTAGTTAGATAGTAGTTCTCTGAAAGTTAAAACATTCCTGTTTTGCATAAAAACAATAATGATTTTGAAAGTAACAGATTTACTCAGTGAATTAAAAAGTTACGTGACCTTTTTTTAAACCTCAGATGTATTATAGTTATGTTTCATGCTACTTTCAAAAATCATTCCAAGATAATGAATAATAATAAAGCTAACATTTTTCTACATTAATTGCAACAAGTTAAGGAAGACTCCCTTCGGCCTTTCAAAAAAACCCCAATTTACTACACGTTGATATTTTTACCTTCTAGGTTGCTAAAGTTCTCAACTACTGTAAATTGAGCAGCTGAAAAAAACCCCAACAAACAATGAAGAGAATAATTAAATGAATATTAGGATGGCAACTTTCATGGCAACTGCTAATTGTGTCTCTCCAGATTTCAAATGAAAGATACTTATTTACTATTTTTAAAGGCCCTCAGAATTTTCAGGTTGCTGTGCCCTGTGGAAAACCATGAAAGCATTTAAAACAACATTTAAAACGAAGCCAGAACTCTGAAGCTCCTTGTTACCAAACATCAACTTTTAGTTTTGATCCTCCAAGTCAAAATCCAATGCATATCAGGAGAACCTGAAACAGAAGGCCATAGAAATAAACCTCTAACAGACTACACCGAAGCTTTCCTTTCCATCTTCTGCAACGTATCTTGCCCTCCCTGCCACACAAGCCCGATTTCCTCTTGTGGCAACCAAGCTTAAGAAACCATCACCACTCAGATTTCATTCACCTGCAAGTTCAGCCCAGAAATACTACAAAACATTTGCTCTCATCTACTACTGGTGCTCACATACTTTGGTTTTATTCCACTTCATTGCCTAAGTGAAGTAACAAGAACTAAAGATACTTGACTATAAATGGAAAGCTACAATAAATGAGAAGGATATAAGGGCCATAGTTGGGTGAACAGCATTTTCTGTGCTGAACATAACAGTGCAAGAGGTCTCAAATTACACTTCATGAACTAGTAAGTATAGTTATCAGGAGAAGCTGCGTTACCCTTCATTGTTCTTCCAGGGACCTTAACATGCCCTTGATCCACACAATTCCATAAGCTCCATGCATGGATCAAGGGCATAACATCACCTTTAGAATCCAAAGCTGGATATTCTTCTGTTATCCCTTCAGCTTCATTTTCAGTGTCCTGTAGTCTGGAATGCATACTACTAAGGACGCTTAACGCGCAAAACTAGAAAACTGGTTCTACAGTGCAAATAAATAATTCAGAAATACCAAAGGTCCATCACATTTCATGTTTCTTTAGTTTTTAGTTGCCATGTATCATATGAATAGATAACAATTAACTTTCACTGATGGCAAACCAAACATTTTTTCTAACAAATAATTAGTTGTATAGTATTCATTATCAATCTTCCATGGTAAGTGAATCCTGGTCTTTCCCAGCTGTATGTCAATGATGACCAAATTTTTCTCCTGGTTACAGGAGCTGTATCATTACAGAGCTTTTTGCTGCTAAATATACTGAGTAATTAAACATCTGAGCTTGATGACTCTAGCAGCATTTCATTTTTAAACTAACAAAGGGAAAGAGAAAGGTTCTGAAGGAAACTCCTTCTACAACCTAAATATTACTGTATTTTGTGATATGAGAATTCATTAAAATGGAAGTAAACATTATGTGTTGTAGTGTTATTTAACTGCACAAAGTAATAGCAATACAGTTACCACGAAGTACAAAATGAAGTGTTTTGTCATCTGAAGTACTTCAAGCAATCCACCCTCTCCATACTTATCTTTATAGTTAGGCCAAAATACTTCCCATCAAAATTAATACACTCAACTAAAAAATAAAACCATTAAACAATAATGGTCAAATACTCATAACAGATTTGGATTGTGAAGTCTAGAATATTAGTGAGCTAAGACACAAGAACTGAAAGGTGAAACCAACAATCAGCCCTGGGTAGGTCAGGCAGAGCAGAGTCCCTGCTCCCACAGCTGGAAGCACCCACTGCAGATCCCTGGGAAGCCTGAGGAATGCTGTGTGGGCAGGACCCGGCCTATGCAAATCGGGCTACCCACTTCTACCCCAGACATCAAGAGTAAACACACAAAAACAAACATACTAAAAACACAAGCAAACAAAAAACCAAACGAAAACAACTTCGACGTTAAATTCTTTTCCATTTTAATGCCCTAGGATTTTCCAGTAACAAAGGGTATTGTTGTCACAACACTGAGCTTGCACAACTGCCTGCTCGCTATGTCTTGTCTTTACTCTTATCCATCACAAACATACCCAAAGTTTTTCACTAGAAAAGAAGTCAACATGAAAAAAAGGAAAGTCTAGGGTTTTCTTCCCAATGACTGAATCGGCTTTATATTGTTTAAAGTTATGCTGAAATACTCAGAGAGGGAAAAAGAACCCAACCAAACAACAAAAACAGAGCAAACAAATGAACAGAAACACCAGCAGAAAGCTCCCTGCCATGACGAGTTCAGATCAATGCTTTTGTCTTCCATTTTACCCAGGGCTCAGGAGAGCAACGCAGTACCGAGGGCTCTCCCAGCGCGCTCCCGAGCGATGTAAACACGCCGCGGGGCTGGGGCTGCGCAGCGGGGCGCGGGCACGGCCGCAGGGTCACCGGGACTGCACGATCCGGGTGAGCATAGGAGTTTCTGACCTACATTCCCCGCACCGGGATGAAAACCCTCCCGCCGCAGACGGAGCGCGGCGGGCGGGCGGCCTCCCCCGCCGGCAGGGTGTGTTCGGGGGTGGGGAAAGCGAGCGGGCCGGGGCGAGGATGGAGGCTGGCGGAGTCGCCGACACCTGCCCGCCGACACCGCGGCCCCGCCGCCGGCTCCTCCTCCACCGGGGACGGACACCTGCTGCGGGACAGCCGCACGCGCGGCCCGGCGGCGGCCTCGGCCCGGCGGCCGCGGGCGGGTTTGTCCCGCTGGTTTCCCGAGAGCGCGCTGAGCCCCGTGGCGGGGCGGGCGTCGGGCGAGCTCCCCGCGGCGCCTCGCAGGCCGCGGCCGGGCCTGTAGGGGCGGGGGGCTCGGGCCGAGGCCGCGGGGCCTGCGGCGGCGGAGACGCGGGGCGGGCGCGCCAGGCCCGGCCCCGGGCCCTCCTCCGGGAGCGGAGCCGGGCGGAGGCGGCGGCG
>VRYO01002482.1:2638623-2703963 GCA_009812075.1 Sialia sialis
AGGAAAGAGTTTTTTTTTTTTTTTTTTCCTCCCCCCCTTTTGCTGCCACCCATCATAAATAGCTACAGCTACACATTTTCAAGTGGTATTGTGACTTTCAAGTTGATGATAGCTCTCTTTATATATTTATCATGTGGAACACTTAGAGTGTCTTAGTTCTGGAAGGAAATGCTTATCAAAAAAAGGCTCTATTTTATGTGCTTTAAAATGGAGAGAATGGAGAGCAGAAGTGCTAATCTTATGGATCACAAACTGCATATATTCTGCCAGGACAATGTATGTGATACCCAGCCACTTCTAGCAACATTCTTTCCCCAAGGCTGAAGGAATTGTTCTGGCTACCATCCTTCAAAGCGGCTATCGAAATCCTCTCACAGCACTGTGAGCTGCCTGCTGGTGAAGCACAGACTGTCACAGTCTAATACTGAATTACCTTACTATAAGACAGGATTCCAAACACGTACACTAATGCACATTAGACACTTCTAGGAAAATTCCAGTGCTGTGGAGTACATTGTGTGGGAACACTGGGCAGAACTAGCCAGTGTGTGCTCTACCTTGACAGTTGTACAAGCTGCCTGGATTATATGGCTGCAAAGTTTTGGGAACACTTACCTTAATTATCTTGATGTTTTGTGGGTTGAAGTTTCATCAATGAACTTTTCCGTTTAAGGGACTTTCTTCTGATTTTCTTCACCTTTTCCCTTGCATTATCCTGATCTGTGTGATACTGCTTTCTTCAGGGGAGTACCTGTGTTTCTATGACTAAAGAAGCTGTCTCTGAGGAAGCCAGGTCTCTGTTGCTTTGAAGATCAGAAACAAGACTCAAACATTGTGAGGAAATAACCTGCAAACCATTGGGGGCAGTGAAGCAGCTACTATTGAACAGGGCTGTCTCATTTTGCCAAAGCTGGAATCTGTACGTTCTTTATGCACTTAAAAAGAGGTTCAGTGAGTTATCAGTGATTCACTCTGCCATGGAATGGCATGTGGATTGCAATGGCCAGATCTGCACCAGGAGGAGAACTTAAGCATGGGAAAAGGAGAGGGTAGTTTTGCCATCTGTCATATCGATCATTCATACAATGACAAAAAATAGAACTCTGAGGTGCTATAGTATTTAAATAAACATCTGAAGATGATGTCTCAGGCAAAGATCTTATCCCAGTTTTAAATATTTTCCCCCTTCTAGCCATCATAATTTTCATTTTGGCCAGATTGAGTCTGAGTCAGCTGATTTTCATCCAGGTGCTGACAGGCATTTTGATATCCTTGAGAAGACAGCAGTGGTATTGCTAACAAATGAGATATGCTGCAGCATCTTTAGCATATTCCTGGTACAGCTCATCCCTTCACTAGCAAACTATGCTGCAAAGGCTGCATATGTGGGAATCCACCGAGGTCCAATAGACATTACTGCCCTTTGGGTCTTGGTGGACACTGCATGTACTCCAGCAAAATCCTACACATACATGTCCAGCACCATATATGTGTGTGTGTGCACCAATGCAATTACACTGTTTCTCAAATGACCACATGCTCTTAATGCACATGCACTGATGGATTTGCATAAATGTTTTTACCCAAACACTCTCTTTATCAGAAATCTAATAAATATAATTCAACAGTGCTGTGAAACATTAAATGAACCATACCCATGATCCTAGCATTACACATGTAGGTGAAAATAACAGAAATAAGGAGTTAGGGTAGATGTTTATATTCACATTCACACTACTCACGCATTTTATGCTATATTAACAATTTATTATTCATTGATTAATTGCAAAACATACCAATGATTGTAGGTATTATATGTATACAATCACTTAGCATTCAGACTGTCAACTCTTATTCCAGCCGTAATCTTTAGTTTCCTTAATTTTCTTATATAAAATCTTTTTATGCTGAAATGCCTCATATCACTGCTTATATACAAGTAGCTTGTCTCTTTCTTTCTACACAGTTTGTTAAAAAATGAAGTCATGCAAATATGAACAATTTCCTGTCTGTGTATGTTAAAATATTTCACTAAAGGCCCAATCTGAAAATTCAAATTTCGTTTGTTTGCTGATCTATACAAGATTTTTAAAAATATACTCTGAGAAAGTCAACTCAGCCGTTTTAGAACTGTATGGATTTGATGATGTTGTTTCAATGGCTCTCAGCAGTTTTTTATCCTTTTTTTACAGATTTGTTGGCAACTGTTAATTAGGAATATCCTAGCAAGACCAGTCCTTCACTCTGATAAAGCCTAAAGCTCTGTATCAGATGTATAATTCCCTCATGAAACTCACATATTTTACCCTACATAGACTTAGAATGAGAGGGTCATTTCAGGACAAAAAAGACAAATTTCTTCTAGGTTAATGACTCTCAGGTGTTTTTAGTAGAAATCACCTGTTCTTATGGTAATTACTTCTGGAGCCGCATACCTTTCACTCCATAAGCATTCTGATTTCTAGATGAGATAGCAGCATTTCTGTAGCAACTACAGCAGTTGTTTTCAATACACATTTGAAACAAGTCACTAAATTTAAATCATTACGCGTCTTCATTTTTTTCTCTCTCATTTGAGATGTGCCTACAATGCAAGGGGTTGGTATATACTGATTGATGGTTTAACCCATCCATCCTGATCAGCCTCACCCTGAGGGTGTGGGCTCTGCTTGTGTTATGAATATGTACCTGCCTTAGTTGGGATTCTCTTTCTTTGGCCAGCCTGCCTTAGCATTGCAGCAGTGCCTCTAAACTCCAGGGTTTAGAATAGCAAATTAGACTGCTCTTCCCAAAATCCCACACTCCTGCATCTTTGAATACCTCTGGCAGCCTCCTTCTCTCTCCTGAACAGAATGATATGTTTGGCATTTAACTCCTTGTTTTCCTTTTGGGTTGTTCCAGGCTACTGGCACATTTCCTGCTCTCAGCTAACCCCTGTTCTGCCAGTGTGGGATGCTTTTCTAGCAGGTTGCTAACGTGCCAAGAAGCATATGCATTTCTTTGTGAATATGGAAGATATTTTCCAAATTTTACAGCTTCTGACCCAGAAACAGGAATATTCATCACTGCAGCATAATTTCAGACCTGCCAAGAATATATCAGTTATGTCATGTAGATGTGCTAAGGGAAAGGATGAAAGCAGGAGTACAGCAATTTCCCCTGCTCCCTGTACCAGCTATACAGACAGCAATAAACTACATCCTTCTGCAGGGAAGCCTTAATCTACTGATGCCAAATTCATTCCAGTTGAAGACCCACCCACTCAGAGAGAAGTGAAAGGACTTACATCATGTTTCTACAATATCTGAGATTGCCAGCCACTGAATCCACTATGAAACGAAAGCAATTTGGCCAAGGACTTGCTCTGCCAGATCTCCTGAAAAATGTTCTTTGATGCCCTTCAACTGGGAATCCAAGCAGAATCTGGGGCCTCGGGAAAGTGTTTGGCACACCATGGATGTTACAATTTCGAGGGATGTTTTAGTTTACTCTTAACTAAAAGCAACCTGGGCTTCCTTCAGTGTGACTAGCTAGACTTAAAGCAAAAAGCTCCAAAGGAAGTTTACACCAGCAGCCAATACTTCATCACTGCCATCCTTTCTTTCTTTCTTGGCATTAGATGCTTCCCAAATATTTCCCAAGATACCCACTGGTCAAAAAACCTCCATGTAAACATAGAAGGAAAGAGTTTATATATTCTCTTATTGATTTTTACCCGCAGTTCACCACAAGCCTCTCAAGAGCCATAAAGTTGCAAGGTGGAGGTCTTTTCTGATGTTTTAGACCTAATTTAACAAAATAGGTTTTATGCTTTTGCTGTCAGTATTGCTGCCTACAAGACTGCATTTGATAAAATTTTCTGTGGCTACATATTAATTCACCACAGGAGGTGACAGGTGCTGTATTGAGGTCAATGTCCTGCAGAACTGTCATGTTTTTTTCAGAGATAAACTACAGACTGCCTTAATGGGCAAGTCCAGCTGCTCAGTTCTTGGCCTTTATCTTCTATGATCATTTGGCAGTGGGTGTAGTCTCTTGCTATCAGCCAAACAGTACTTCTTCAGTTCCTTATAATTGTTCTGGAAATTATTCCATATTTGTAGAAGATACTCCTGTAAATTTATGATTCAGAAGAAATTGCTAATTACTGTTATGGAAAATTCATACTGACTTGTCTCTGGAACTGGATTTGTGATCGTTTTGTGAGTATCTGGCTGCCATCAGCTAATTTGAAAAAATTAGTTGTAAGATACTTTATTTGCTACACTTTCGAAAAGCTGATTTTGTACATATTGAGTAGAGGAAAGCAAACAAAAAATTACACTTTTTTCCTTGTATTTTTAGTAGTTTAGCAACATATTCATACTGCTGCATGTGAACTATAGCAGGAATGAAACGTAAGTTACCACTCTTGGTATACTTGTCTGACATTTGATTCTAGTTTACTCCCCCAGATTTGAATAGAAATACTACTTGTGTAGTCGAAGTTATTAAAAAATGCATAGCTGCTTTAAAAACTATACAGTAAGCCACTTTCAGGGTAGTTGACTTAATTATTTGCATGTTTACCATAACTGAGAGGTGATCAATATAATATTGTTTGTTCTTACTGTATATTAAGACTATGAATAACCTTCTGTTAAGAAGATTAAAAACAAAAACCAAAAAACCAAAAGTGGTGTTTTAAATTTATCTTTTTATGTCTTTTCTACAGAGATCTCCAAGTTAATTACAGCTGTTAATTTAAAGTAGACGAAGCTATATCAAATGCCTCAGTATCTATTTTTCTTCAGAATTAAAAATGGCCTTAATTCAGTTTAGCCTAACTCACTATGGAAGTGAATTACGCTAGGTTATCTGAAGGTCATTTTAATTCTAGCTGGGAAAGTTCAAGGAGTTCAGCAAGCTTTCCTATACCCAATAACTGGGGAATGATGAGGAACTAGTAGTCTCACATCTAATTCTAAGCTTCACTGTATTCTGCTCAAATGTGTGTCCTGTAAATTGTGTCACATTGTCTCATATCATTGCATTGGCTAAAGATGTATAGCTAAAAAGGTTCTTAATGCACAGTCAACTCTTCTGCTGTAATATCTTTTGTAGTGCCATCTAAAAATAGGGAAACAGTCTAAGATGGTTTTTCTGGTTTATTTTTTATTTCTAGAAGCACATTTTTTAAACAGAAAAAAATCACTTTAATAAACCAGTATTTTTACCCCTTTATTTTTCTACAACTTGCTGCTTTAATCTCAGAGTTACAGCACAGTTCCTAGAAACACTAGGAGCTGTGCATATACATAGACCTAACTGAAGGTAATATGTCCCATTTGCTCTTATGTTTATTATTTCTTCTGCACACATCACCTTTTGCTGCAAGTGTTTTTACTCTAAAAAACACAGTCATCCAAGGCAGCAACATGCAGTTCCTTCATGGTTCAAACCCCTGGCACTTGAAGACAAATTAATACAAGCTTTTGCTAAATGTTCCGCATCTTCCATCTGCTTTGTGTTGTTATTCCTTGCTCAGGAATTCAAGCTCTGGGTGTTTCTCTGCCTCTGATATCTTTGTCTTATGGTATTTTCAGCTCTTGTTAATATCTAGGGTTCCTAAGCACTGTCCAGTCCAACACTTATTTAAGTACTAGTTTCTTGGCACATTCTAAATTGCCTCATCTGGAGTTTGCTACTCCCAGGAGTCTATTTCTGTATTATTTGCTCTACTTCCTGTTGAAAACCAGTGGCTTTTTAAGCTGGAAGGGTTTTAATTTTTTTTTTTTTTAAATCTACAAGTCTTCAATAGATCCTTTGCTATGGCAGTGTAATGCCATGCTTTATCATTCACCTGTAGCAGATAAAATTGCCACCCCAATCGTATAAAGTAAAAGACACTTTTAAACATTCAGGACCAAATCATATAACTTAAATATGCTTCATTTTTATCTAGAAAGAAATACTCATAATTTTTTTGTAACAGCTTCATGAATATCCTCCTTTTCTTGGATTCCTGAGAAGTGTTAAATATACCAAATGCATCAGCACTTGCTATTTTCAGAAGGAAAACCTCCATCTGATAGACTTGCTTTTAAATAACATGTACTACTTCCAGATGTACACTGAAGTGTTCTTGCCTTCTTTTCCAGTAGTTTCTGGCATTTCCAGAGTTTGAGCCTTTAAATGCTTCAATTTCTTCTCAGTGTCCTTTTAATTTTTTTTATTTTTTTAAATATTTTTTTATTGCCAGTGCTATGAATGAGTGGTCATTCCAAGCTCAGAGGATTTCAGTAGATGTTCTTCAGTCGGGTGCCTGCAGTGCCTTTTTCATACACTTACAAGCCAGAAAGCGAAATGACTAAAAGAATATTTAGACCAGTAACCTTTCATTAGGAGAAATAATAAGAAAAAACAATTGTAGTGTCATATTCATAGGTGTGAATATATTGAAAAAAAATCCATGCAAGAAAAAAAGAGTAAAAGCCACTTTGCATATGAAAAAAAAACCCAGCCAAAAATAGCTTATAAAGTTTATTTACTATTTTTGGATTTCTTTTGGTTTGTCTTTGGCTCACAAAGCTGAAAGGAGAAATATCTACAGTGCATGCCAAGAAGAACTTATTAATTCTCATTAGCACAAAGAAGAAGTGATTATTTCAAGTGGTTGTAATGCAGATGTCAATATAAAAGTTTTTTCCTCTCAACTCCAGAGTCTGAGAAGCCATTGTCAGACTATGCTTTGAAATTAGTAAGTCTGTATATTTGATAGATGTATGTCTGATTGACCAAGAAAGAGAAGTTGAGTGTTTTCAAGCATTGTTTTAATCTCATGAAACAGAGAACTTTGACTTCTATTTGCATTTAGTCCAATCCAGATTTTCTCTAAATTCAGTTTCACATCTGAAATATAGAGGTAATTTTCTAATAATAGCTGAAATAAATGTAATGCTTCTAGTGAAGATTTTATTTTTAAAATCCATTTAAAAAGATGAGAACCATGTGAATTACAGTTTTTGGACATGAATGTGAAAGACAGGGCTTTTAAATTGGTATTAAGTATTAGAATTTAACCATCACATTTCCAAGAAAGAACGCCATTCTTTTTGGGCAAAGATCAGATGCCTCCCCAATTAATATACAGCCAGTAAATGTCTACATATAAAATTTATCCTCAAGCATTTCTCATTTCCAATGCTGTAATTTCTTTAAAATAATTTCAGGTAAAATTATCAATCAAGGTCTCTAAAAGTGGATGTGGAGAAATCTGACTGTCTTTGGGATAACATTTGCATTTATTTCTTATGTTCAGGTACAACATTTTAACTCAGAGGTGATGGCATTATATGTGTAGATCACTTGAAGAAGCTAGATAGCAAAGCTTGTCTTTGATATTTCTCCTCAGAAATCGTCCTTTCTATCTCCTTTATCACAATAAAAGTTGTCTTGTGATTTAATCTGATTTTTTTTTGTTCCTCCTAGTTTTACTGGTTTTATACTGCTAAAAAAATCGTATTTTCCTTTCCTCACAAAAAATGTTCTTTTCTATCCTCCAAAGGCTTTATATGCCTTTAGTGTCACACTTTGTTTTTCCCTCTTTTCTATCCCTTTTGGCCTCGATTTGCTTTCTTTGCCTCCTTATTCCATTTACCTGCTCTTTCCCTTCACTGTGCTGCAGCTTTACTACCAGAATTGTTATTGTGTAAGAGTTCACAAAACCAATGGAATTCAGCAGCACAGTTTGGTGGTGTTTGGCATCCCTTGGCTCATCCAAATATTCCATAAATTAGATCTTAGTTTTCACTGAGAGTGTTGAACAGAAATGAAGACATGTCTAAATCATTCAGGGCCTTTCCTTATCATTACTGAGGAGACAAACCAGATTTCTAATCCCCTGAGCGCACACAAGCAGGGGAAAAGGCCATAAAAGCCATTGCTGATGAGTAACTATTTTTTCTGAAGTCTCAAATTAAATCTTGATTTCTTCATACTCACATGATTTTTTACCATCAGTGACATCAGGATGTTTACTGCAATACTGGACCTGGGTGTGTTTTCTAGTTTTGTGCCTGATACTCTTCATAAGCTATCTCAAAGAAAATACTTCTCTTGCATCCTCTTTCATTTCTGCAGGTACATTGCATCCATTCATTGAAGAGACAAGAATATAATTGACCGCATCCATTCCTCAAAATTAGCATAGGATAGTATATTGAATAGGCACAAAAGACATGTTAGAAATGGTTCTTGGGTAAATTACTGCTTCCTGTAATTTCTTAGAAATGCTAAATCCAGGTTACAATTGCTCTCCTTCAGTTGAAAGTTCATTTTCCCTCTAAATGATAAGGGAGGACTATTTTTTTTCAGTTCATTGTCTGTTTGAAGGAGGAGCTAAATGGTATGTATACTGATCCTTTAACATGCAAATATTAATAATACAATCAATACCGATACTTACCATCTATAGAGTGCTTTTTCGTCCACAAACTTTAGGATTATACAGTTAGATGTAAAAGGCTTCTGGAAGTTTCAGTGGTGCTGGAGAGCAGGAATTCCATAGCAGCTGGGATTTCAAGGAAGAAGGGAAGAGAAAGACTGGGCTGCAGGACAGAAGAGAAAATGGTAGAGAGAAGAAAAAAATTAAGCCAGGAGAACTGGAGCACATACATATGCAGGAGAGAGGAGAACACATAAAATAATGATGGGAAAACTGTAGAACTTGCTTCATGCAACAGGAAAATATACAATAGAGTCATTTAAGAAAGATAATAGGATGGTAACCTTTCTCATTTGGAGAGAAGAAGTGTTGCTTTAATTAGGAGAAACAGTGATTTTTTTACAATCTTGGCAATACACACACTGTCCAGGTTCATCCCTGCCTGTGGGTGCTCCATGTCTGCTGCTGTCTTTTCCCTGATGGCTCTGAGTGGAGTAATTTGCAGACTTCTGGTCCAGACACAATCTTTTAATATATTTTTGTACAGCTGCATCACAATGGGGGACTGATTTTGAATGGGGTCTCTGTTTTCTATTCATAATTGAAATAGTCACTCAATTATGTTGTCACTGTCACTTCTTGGACATAAAAATCCAACGAGATCATAAGAAAATCTAAATTATGTTACTATTATCTATTATAGTGAAAAAAATTGCAGTCCATAATCTGAATCAAAACTCACCATGTCTATGTAAAGTATTATTGTAGTAGTCTTTTGTTTTGTTGCTACAACAAGTGATTGTAGGGAAGGATTTGCTAAAATTTGGAGGATTCTCCTACCCCAGGCTGTGTTTCTCCACAGGCAGGGCTCCTTTCCTTGATGTGAGTTTGGAGCCCACAGCACAGACAGAGCAGGCCCCTTTAAATCTCTGTTCTATCTGGTTGCCTAGACAACCCCTGTAAACATCAGTGGAACAATGTGTGGTCTTCAAAAAGCTGGGGACCTTGAGGAAAAGCGAGGTCATCTGGGGACAGGCAGATCCAGTGTAGCTTTACCTATATGAGCAGACAGAAATTTTTTTCACAGACTTGTTTTGTGCATTTCTTTTTGAATGCTTCATGCCCTTATAGTCTGTTTTCATTTGTGATATATGGAAAAAATAAACATGTTTCCTGGCAGCAGATTTTTTTTTTTGTTTTCTATATTGCTTTCTGTTGTGACATAAATATCTACTGATTAAATATTTATATATAATGAAAGAAGAATGTGAGAAAGAATACTTTGACTATACAAAAGTGACAACTCCACTTTCTAAATTTTTTTTTTTAATATGATTTTTTTTCATTTTGAGGTGATAGCTTTAGAAAGGTGAAAAGCCTAATAGAAAGCAGTTTAAAGTATAAGTGAAATTCAAATAATGGTGAAAAAGTTACCATTTGCAATATGTGTTGTCATTAAACATGATAAATAGAGGGGTTAAATATTTGTTAGCTGATAAATATTTCAAAGCTTTTTGTTACTGATATGAAACAGCAGGATCTATCTTACAGAGATTTCTGAAGAAATAATGAAAAAAAAAACCAAAAACCCCTCAAAACAATAAAACAATCTGGCAGTTCTGTGTCATGGATAATTCAGAACTCCTTTTTATTTTTTTCCCACAGCTAATGTTTTAAAATGTCTCCTTTCCTGCCAGTGTTTCAATACAACAAGTTGTTTCAGAAAATCATTATTACTGCTATATGTTATTGTTAAAAGTAGTAATATAAAGTTATTACATTACTACTTTTCCAGTTTCAAAATATTATATTATTCCTATATATCCCTCCTGCTATCTATAAAATAATTGCTGTCCATGGTAGATATATAGACAGGTGAACTTGGTCATAGATGACCAACTAATTAACTTTGAACTCCATTTTACATCTCTAATGTTTAAGATGAAAATCTCCATTTTGTCTGTGTCAACATGATAGCTCTATAACTTGTACTCAATATAAAAATACTTCTCTTAAACTTTACCTATGAAAAACTTATATAATTTTATATGTAAAATCTTTGAGTTTGCAATTAAATGATGAAAGAAGTCTGAAGTAGTAGCTTTCTTGGGCTAACAGGATCTCAAAAATTAATATTTAGTTATTTAGAATTTTCAGTTGAATCCTGCAAAAGTCATCCTTGCTGTTATTTTTCTGAGAGGAAAAGGAATGTAAAGCAATTCTTTTTTCTGTAATCTGAATTCACACAATCTTAAGTCCTACATAGTCTTTAAAATGAGAATGAAGTAATCAGAAAACATGTCT
Source organism: Sialia sialis (assembly GCA_009812075.1). Classification (NCBI taxonomy): domain Eukaryota; kingdom Metazoa; phylum Chordata; class Aves; order Passeriformes; family Turdidae; genus Sialia; species Sialia sialis. The sequence continues at coordinate 2,649,353 of VRYO01002482.1, forward strand.
GAGGCAAAACAAAGTAAAATGCACAATAATTAAATTGGATGACAATTTTAATCCTCTGTTACTGTGGCTAGACCTTTGAATGGTAACATCACATCTTCATGGAGCTGCTGAGTCAACTGCATTTTTTATAAAATGTGACATGTTCTTTCTCTTCTACTTACTGTATTGCAGCAGACTTTTAGTCTGACCTAGGAGTAGGATGGGACTTGGATTGTAGCAAACCCATAATCTGCCACTGTCTGCTCTGGATATTTGGTGGCAAAATTCTTATTTACAACAGAAGCACTGTGCTTTAAAGACATGAAGGTTAATATCAGGCTATCTGTTCTAAATTTGCATCCTACTCATTACCTCAAAGAGGGCTAAAACAGGTTTCAAGATGAGAGTTATTTTGTGCATGGAGATTTGCATTCTCTCAGTGAGATCAGTTCATATCTTGCTTCCACAAGTCCTCACTCCACACATTTCAGTTTATTTTATAATCTTTGTTAATAGTTCCTGTTGGTGAGGTTACACAATAAAGGCAAATTTTAAGTCTCTAAATGTGTAAGAGCCAATAGATATTATTTGTTTGTAAAAAATGTTACCTATGTCAGGGTATTCTTAGCTGTCCTGCAAGTTAACTCTTATGTTGTTTACCTCTTCCAGAACCAGAAATTCTTGTTGTAAATAACAAGCAGTATTTGATTGAAATGGCAAACAAAACTATATTGCTGAACAGGGAAGTTCATTCTACACTCTGCATTAAATTTCATATGCCCATCCAGATAAATATTGGTTAAGTTAATATGAAATACACTGTACAAAAGTTCCTTGTGAAAGATAACACAAAAGCAAAAGTCCTATAATCTCTACTACAGAATTTCAAATTTAATAAAATAAATAAATCAAATTCCAGGTTCCTCTAAAACCTGTTGTGTCAGGGCACTGAGAGCACTAACGTGTTAAAGGTGCTGAGAAGCCTCAGCTGGGACCTCCCCACAGCCATGGGCTCAAGAGCTCTGTTGAAGGTGAGCCCTGAGTTCACAGCTCTTGCTGTAGCTGGACTGGAGGAGTGCTGATCACCTGTACAGCCACGACAGGGCTGTGGCTCAGGCAGCTCCTCAGCGTGGATTCACTCCTGCTTTTGTTATGGCTCTGCCTGGTAACTGCTGGACCTTATCCTTGTCTATTGACTGACTTCCTGTCCCGACCGTGGATCTGCCTTCTCACTGTGAGAGTGTCTTAGGATATGATTCTTAGTTGGCTTTGTCCACTTCAGGTCTGCCTTGTTCAGGGATGGGTTGTGGGAGCTCCCTTAGCTCATGTTCTCTTAGCAAGGAGCCCTGCTCTTGCTGCCTCCTGGTATGTTGCATCTTTATAATATAATATGAATCCTTAAAGGTTCATCTAATTTGCAGAAGACTGAGACTGCTGAACATAGCCCAGATTCAGTGAGTATTTTCTTGTGTGTAGAGCTGACCCATCTCAGTAGCTTCTGATCCTTCAATAGTTAGTGGAACGTGGCACAAATTCAGATTTGGTAGGATTTATTACGTTGCAAAAGAGGCTGCTGTAATTCTGGACTTAACTATTCCAATAATTGCACATGGATAGATAGTCTTTGTTCCCACCACAGTAGTTTCTGTCTTCTCTCTGCAGAAGCATCGTGCCACTTCTCTTAATCTGTGACATCCTATCTTGAGTGGGCAAGATGCGTGCTCCCTTCAAGCTGCTCACCTTGCCTGGCTAAAGGGCACTCCAGGAAACAGAATTGCCTTGTAGAGGCACCCAAGCATCTGACATCGTGTATAACTACTTCAGCTCTGATGCATCAGAATTCAGTACATGTAGTTAGATATCTTTGCATTTTGCAGCTCTAGTATTGGTATTAAGACGATTTTTTTGCTATTTAATGAGACTTCTTTGTCTCACTGCCCTAGAGAAATCAGTATGGATTCTAATGTCATCCTACTATGTTGGGGTATCTCAAACACCTACCTAGTAATGAAATGTTTATGAATGTGAAAATATTTAATCCCTTCTTCAGTGTATCACATGACACAGAAACTTCTATCATCTCCTTGTAAAGAAGGCTAAGTATTCTACTTAAAAAAAAATCTAAAAGAATTCTATAGTCCCGATATTGTCATTAAAAAGTGTTTATCACCATTGCAAAATTAACTTACAGTTGTATGAAAGAAATATGCTTTCGCCCAGAAAGCTAAAAATTGTTACCCACACAATTGGAAACTACCTTGAGGTACAATGGTAATCCAAATAAGGGGGTTCTCATCTAACCTAGGGGTATTTTTGAGAAATTTGTGTGTAGAAATATTAAGGAACTGAAATATTTCAGAGTTTCAATAGTGCATACTAATGTAATCCAAATTTCACACTAATAGTCTGCATACAATTTTATTCTATTTAAGCAAAAATCAACTCTTCAATAGTCCTTCTCATATGAAAAGTATTGTGTTTTGGTGATATGAAGTTTTCTATCGTTTAGCCACTGTAATGAATTTGTGTCTAGAACAAATAGTTTGGAAATGGTTTTACTTGGTACCTCTACTATAGGAACTCTGCAGAACACAGATTCTGAAGGTGCTGTATGAAAATCCTGCATGTTAAGAAATATTGAAAGGCATACATTAATAAATATCATATATGCTAAATCTTATCACTCTGATATCCAATCTATTGAGCATGTGAATGGGAACTGGGTGGATTTGGGCACTTCCTTCAGCCAGGGGCTCCAAAGGTCATATTTCAGGCAGTTTACAAAGTGTGAAGTAAATTAGGTAAATGTTGATAATAGATTTTTCTCAACCTTGTGCGTATTTCAGATCACTGTCTCATGCATGGCTTTTGGCAATATACTCATTTGATAGGCAAAAATTCATCGCCTGATATGATGTTGAACCAGTGGCCTTGGAATGATTTGCATCTGTATCCACTGCTTTAATAGAAATGCATCAATTTTACCCGATAGGAATGTTGGGAGAGTCACTCTTTTTATGGTATTGCCAGTGAATAAAAGTTTTGTTTAGGAGGTGTATTACCCTATCCAAACAAATTCTAGCATCTTATGTAAAATTACTTCTTTTCCTCCCAGGCAAAATTTAAATTAAAAAAGCATAAGGAGACCATAATAATGAAAGTAAATGCAGACTTTTCTGTCAATTGGATCAACATCTTCAAAAGATGTAGAGCTTCTTTAATCTGTAAAATTTAGATACCAATTATCTATCTTAAAAATCATTATGGTGATAGTAATGTAACACCCAGTAGTTGTCACATTAAATACATTAAAGTCATGAACTAAGCACTTCAGACTTATTTGAACAAACCTGCATAGATGAATTTCCACCTACACCTGGTAAAGTATGGATTGAACAGATACTGAGAACTTTTAGACCTTTTACGCAAAGGACAGGCATGGGAAAAACCACAAGTTTGCTGGGGTGGAAGTCTCATGCCCACTTTTCTCATATTTGACCACATGGCGTAATATAATGATTTCATTACTATGTCCAACTGCAAAGGAGGAGCAGCCCACACCCCTCTTTCTACATGGCCCTGCACGACAGCAACAGCGTAAGTTGTAGCATTGTATGAACTTGACCCAGTTTGTGAATATTTACAAAAACTGTTTTTATTTCCTGGATGACCATAGTAACTCAGTTGACTCACACATTTAAGTTTCTACTTTTCTTCAACTTATGCCTCATTTGATCTTACAGACTTCATACAGTAGAATAATTTTGTTCTTCATGGCTGCTCAACAAAAGGAAATGTTTCTTCAAACTGCTGAAATTCTGGAACTTCCTTTCTTAAACAGAGGCAGACAGCAGATGGAAACTTGAAGGTACTTGAAGAAGAACCTCCAAGCTTCGATTACTAAACAGATACAGATGCTCCAAAATGATATTTTGTGTGGTTAAAAATAGAAGTGTTCATATCTTAAAGCTGTTCAAAATCATGCCTGAACCAAAGGAACCTCATTAAGCTTGAGGATAATTGACTGTAATCTGTGGATAGCCTTGGTGTTATAGTATCTGCTTACATCAGTACTGAGTTCACCCAGAGCATGTTTGGAGTGATGAGGACTATAAAAAGTTATTGTACATCAAATCCTACATTATGTCAATATCATACTGCTACAGCTTGTAAATTCACATTGATCTGTATAATAAAAGATGTTTACAGCACTAATGAACTCAATCAAGTACATGTTTGCTGATACATAAAAAAGTAACAAGCCATCTTGCTGGGCATTTGATTTCCAGGAGATAATCCCAGACAGTACTCTGAAGATTAGAGAGAGAGAGAGGGGATAAGAAGCTGTGGCAGGCTGGCAATATCTGCCTGAAACACCATGCCCTGTTAGCAGGTGTTGGTGCTGATGGGAAGCTCTTGCACTGTTTCTGCTAATACACTGAGCAGATGGCTTATAAAAGAAATGGGTGGTGCTTTTTGAAGCAAAAATTATGTATGGTCTGAGTATTCTAGCAAGAATCCTAAGGGAATATAAAGTATAGGGACGGAAGTTGAGCTGAACCTTGTTTCTTCTTTGGAAATGTTTTCTAGGCTGACACTAGGAAATGGACAGTTTATGACAGCACAGATTATGTTTAGACATGGCTTTTATAGCAAGTGGGAAAACGCACCTGTTTAGAAATGTATAATTATTTACTTAGTAAATATATTCTGAGTGTTGTGCAAACAGAAGAAAATACACTATTTTATAGCTATTAGCTAATAGGAATAGCTATTATTCCTATTATAAATCTATATGCTTATTCTGTTTCGAAGTTTTTGAACTTCATGATTGTCACATTTAATGTTTTGAAGCTCTTTTTGGTGTTTGTCAGTACAACACTAGCACGGTGAGAGAGCCTGTTTCAACAGCAGGGGTGAAATGCAACTTCAAGTTTTCTGGACCACATCAGACTGTGCATCCTACTGCAGCTCTATAAACTGGTGGTTGAATGAGGAGGAGAAATAGGTCTGCATTTCCAAGTCTATTTTGTGACTTTGTTCAAATACCAGTGTTCTTTAGAGAATTTAATTATCCTCTTTGTAATTTGAGGACATTGTATTTACTGACTTGGAGATGGATTACATATACAGATTTACAGTGCTCATAATTATTCAGGAAATATGTTTGTAGTAACAGGAACAGTGAAATAGTAACTCTCTTCAAATAAATCATCAATCTTTCTCTTGAAAATAGAACTGATCTGATTGCCCTCATCATTATTCAACTGTAACAATTAAAATTCATAAATGAATCCTGAACCTCTGTTTGGAAAAATTGGAAAAACCTAAGAAAATTCATAGAAACATGTAGATTTCTGAGAAAGCACTTTCTTCCTGATCTCTGGTTTTCTCTTTCCTGCTTGTTCATTTGTGAAATTCATAAGATAATCTTCATGCCAAATAAAAGGTATTTTTATTACTAGTTCTATTTACAATAATTATCTAGGCACATCTGTTCTCGAGTGCACCAATATTCAGTATTTAAACTAGCTCCATATTAAAAATATAACTCTATTTAATGCTCCTAATTAAGCATCTGTGTATTTAATACCCTGCTTTGGTTCCTTACTACATTTTGTTAGCTCTAATGCTTCAACATGGAGGTAGCAAGTACATTTACTCTCAGAGTGATTCAGAATGCAGATCGCATTAAAAAAAGTAAATCTGATCTGCTTCTGGGAAACAACAACTAAAAGCACATTCAGGAAGAGATTAATGCCTCCTGCCTCCCAGGAATGGAGAGGAGAAAAAGCGTTTCTGCTGTGAGGCTCTGGCCTTTGCTGGGAGGATGTGTCACGGGTTGGTTGCACTCTCCCAGCTGAGAACAGCACCCATCGGTACCAGCCCTCTGAAAGTGGAAGCATTGGCTGCATCTGGAAGGGGAGGCCTTCCTAAAATCCTCCCAGGTGACGAGCAGGCCACAAGTCTATTCCCAAACTTCAGGTTTGCCTGTGAATTATAAAGCAACATCTGGGTGGAATCTCTCATTGCAAACTCCTGCTTGTGGTTTGCTGCTCTTCCCATATATAATGTACTTAGCTCAGCAGAGGTGTGCACATGGCTCAGGGTGGAGAGTCTGGTTTGGGCTATGGAATGTGGACACACCGCTACAACAAAGCAGGCAGGGTCTGCTCTAGGCCCAACCCAAGCTTTGACCCAGAGATAACATGCAGCGCATGTCAGCCTTGCAAATGGCTTCATCTGCAGCCAGTGGCAGCATTCCAAATGACTAACGGAAAGAGAATCAAACCTTTCCCCAGGATCATCTTGGAACACAGCTTTGGCACAGCTGGGAGAATAATGACTGTTTACATGGGGACAAGCTTAGATCCCATTGCTTTAGCACGGGCTGTCTACCACTAAAATTTAGACCTGCCATTACAAACAAGCATGGGAGCTTCTATCAGATTACATGTTTGTGGCCAGAAATTATATCGCTTTTTTTTTTTTTACAAGCTCAACAAAGATATTAGTGCCAAATAAACCATAATTTCTGCATATCAATAAAAACCACAATATAATCAGTCATCCAAACCAGTGTAAAAATACCATGGCTGTAAAAAGTAAATTCTTCAACTTTAAAAGCTACAAATTGATACCACACGTGAGAAAAGTCTGGTATCTCTCTAGGATTTCCTAAAGGATTTCTCATGCAGTTTTCTGTCCTTAACAATCATTTTAGTATTTGTAAGAAGCCCACAATCTGTTCCTATTAAACTATCAGCTTACATCAAAAGATGTTAAAGTAGAGTAAATAAACTTAATGCTGATCAAGGTGCAATTAAATTCACTTTTTCATTTAATATTGTCAACTTTGTTTCAGTTCTTTCTGACCAAGAAATAGTAAACTGGAAACTAAGCACACTGAATATATTTATTTCTAACTGCCTTAAAAAGGTAGTTGTAGACATTCTCACGGACGGCCCTATTTTAGCCAAGAGATTGTACAGAAAAGCCTAGATTGGAATCGATTTTAAAGGTATGTAGTAGTGAGGAACGTGTGATGTAAGCATGCAATAGTATGAACAAAGCAAGATAATTAATTACTGTACCAGAAGAAGTCAATAAACGATTACAGCTAGTTCCACGGCAAACATAATGTAGACAAAATCAAATGCCATGGTGACTTCCAGTTGTGAATTGGACGCCTAATCTTGATGAGCACAGATGATATTAAATAATCTGATGAGATAATTGACTAAATTTCAGCTGGGGTTTTATTACTTATTCTTTAAATATTCTGTTTTGTGAAACTTTTTATTCTTTTGATAAATTCCTAAAAAAAAAGATAAATTGACAAGCGTTTCTCTATTTATTACATTTATCTGATTAGGTCACGTGCCTTCATGTGAGGATGCAAAGCATTTCACCTTCAGAGCGGCAAACAGCGTTTGTGCACACGGGAGGAAAATATCTGGCTACGGGTCCAAAGGGGAAGAGGAAAAAGCTGCGGGCAGGGGGCAAGGATTCGCGGATCGGGCAGGTGCCGGGCTGTGCGCAGGGAACCGCCGGCAGCTCCGGGCCCGCGGGCGCCTCCACCCGCCCGGCCCCGCGGGCGCTCGGGGAGGCTCCCCGCGCCTCACGGCGGGAGCGCTCGGGGCGCCCGCAGGGCTGCTCGGCCGGGAAGCGCTCCGCAGGGCTCCTAAGGCGCTTGCCGGCAGCCGGAGCCGGCCCCAGGTCCCGCGGCTCCGAGGGGCCGGAGGGAGACGGCCGCAGCCGGCCCTGAGGGCGGCGCGGTGCGGCCCGGCCCGGCCCGGCCCGCTCCTCCCGGCCGCCACGGGCCACTCCGGCCGCTGCCCGCGTGGCCGCCGGGTCCGCTCGCGTCCTCGGGCAGCGAGACAGCGCGGGCCGCTCCACCGCGAGCGCGGGGGGCACCGGAGGATCGGCAGCGCTGCCACCGCCCACGGCGCCGCCGCTCCCGCTCCGCAGACACCGCCTGCCGCCCCCCGGGCGCAATCCTCGCACGTACCTGTGAGGGAGCGCCCGCGCTCCCCGCCCCTCCCGGCAGCCCGGCCGCCGCCGGTGCCCCCTCGCAGGGAATGGTTTGTCCCGGCTCCCCGCCGTAACCTCCCGCTCCTCCTCCCGCCCGTGCCCGGCGCGGATGCTGCCGCCCGGGATCGCCCCGCCCGGGATCGCGCCGCCCGTGAGGCGCAGCACGCGCCGCCCGCGAGCACCGGAGCGCTCCAGAACCGCCCGCCCGCGCCCCGGCAGGTGAGGTCAGGGTGAGGGGCCGGCGGGGCGCGACACCTCCTCCTCCTGCGGCGGCGGGGGACAGGCTGCCACCCCTGGGGACAGGCGGCGGAGCGGCGGCCCGCCGTGATTCAGCATCACCGGCGGGGAAGGGAAGCCGTGTCCCGGCCGGGGGCTGCCGGAGCGGGATGTGTCGCCGGCTCGGGGCGATGCTGCGGGGCGGGATGCGGGGAAGTGCCGGCAGCCCCGCCGCTCGTCCGGTGGCCCGGGGCACAGGGAGCAGCGCTGTCCGGCCGGGGCCGGGCAGGTGCGGCGGGAGCGCGGGCAGCGGCCCCTCGGGAAGTTTCCTCAGTGCAGCGGGGAGGGAGGATGACTGCGCGTGTCGCAGTGTGAGGAGCAGGGAACCAGGAGGCATTTCAGGATTAAAGGTATTAATTTTCTCTTCTCGCTCCCCTCCCCCCAGTTTTTGCATGCGAAGCCCATCGTCCGTGCGGGTCGTATCGCATGTACGGCCAGGTCTCTTCAGAGCCAGTTAAGGTTAAAATGGGATCGTCTTTTGGCCGTGGTACCCAGCGGAGGCTGAAATGTAGAACAAGTTAAATCTCTGGAGATGCAAGTCAAATATCTTCCTGTGGTTTCTGTGCTTAGCTGGAAGCCCATAATCTGTGGGATCTTTTTGAATTTCTACTGCTGAAACCACACATAATTGTAAGCAAAAGGGAAAAGCGATTGATGCTGGAATTTGAACGTACTGCTGAACTCTGTAAAACTGACTTAAGGTCTCAATATTGATCGCTTTTGTGCCTTTCTTATGTATTTGCAGTTTGAGTACCAAAATTAGATTTTATTCCTTCTTAAACCCTCTCTAAACCAGCCAAACACACATATCCCACCCACCCCTTGTTCAGTATACTTTTCTGTCTAAATTCCTCATTAATTAACCAGGGTGTTAGTACCTATCTAAATAATATTCAGAGAAATCCTGCTGATTCTTCCCACGCGTGAATGACTAGAAGTAATTTTCTCTGTGGGAATTGGTTGTCCCCCAAATACTGCAGAGTATCTCAAAATATACAGTGACTTGGCATCCATAGAAGCTTTTACCCCTCTTTTAAGTGCTGCAATAGGGGTTTTAGTAGAAATAAGACAAGTGTCAATGGTAGTTCAAACAAAATAAAATTAGAGAAGCAAGTATTATGCCAGGGATTTTCCTCTGTGGTGAGTAAATATAATATCTGTGAAGACATGGTGCTATTACTTCTGAAGCAAAATTCTATGGAGAAAAATGTTACAAAGCTTCAGAAAACTACACGAGCTATTTAATACAGAATATGTGACTTCTTCTGTAATGACAAAATATGTTTTTACCTGCACATATTGGCCATATTGTGCAAGAAAGTCTAGAAAAATAGTTGTCAATTTTTATTTATTTATTTTCTTTTAGAAAAATGCCCCTATTCTAGATTTCTGATGGTTTGGATACATTCCACATATTTCCAGAGGGATCTGCCCAGCACTTTGGGAGTGTTAGAAGTGGCCAAGAGATCAAGCCTGTCAGCACTTATTAGGTAATTATTCCAGTAATCTAACAGTCATTTTAGTAATCTGAGGCTCAAGTCTACAATCAAAATAAAATTTGTTCCCACGTTCCCAAAGCTGATAGTGGTAAATTGGCAGCATAGATTTAATTGTGGACAAGTCTGAAGAGCTGGGAGATTAAATCATCAAGAAGCGGTTAGGCACAAGCCATCTTGCAGTTTTTGTATAGTTAGGATTTTTCTCTAAGATGTTTCTAATGCTGTATAATGGTTATGATAGCTATAAATAGAATTTTGAAGGTGAAATGTGTCAGACTGATGCTGACTGCTGAATGTGCTTTCTCTGAATTGTCAACATCAAGAATGACTGAAGTATGATTTCTTGATTTTGAATCTTCATCCATGGATATTTATTATAAATTTTAAAAGTCTCTGTAAGATACATATGGCAAATTTCTTGAACATCCACATTTTCTAATGTTCTGCACTTTTTTTTTTTTTTCATTTTTTTCTTGGCTATATTTTAATGTTGTGTTAAGGAGTATTTTTGCATTTACTAGATACTTGCAGATGTCTCATACTAATTGAGAACACATTAATCTAAGTATGTAAATCCTTAGGAAACAAGAAATTGAAATGAAATGTTAATGTCTGAAATAGACAAATGGATGACATCTTCCAAGCTACCCTGCATCTACTTTTGCAAAGCTCCTGTCTTAAAAAATGCTTATGGCAGCATGTTGCAAGATAATTTTTTGATATGAGTTACTGATGTTTTTTAAATTTTGTGCTACGATTTTATCAGTGTAAAAGTATCTTGTAGTAATCAACAATGCTAATTTCTCACTCCTATATGTTTTCACAAACCTTCAGAAAATTCCAAGTGTTATTAGTGCCTTGAAATGTGGCTTTTGGGGCAATCCTAAGTAATGATAGGCCTTGTATCAGTCTCTGACAGAAGAGATGAATGCTTGCCAGTCTTTTTCTTTTTGATGAGGTATTTCCATCATCCATAGTTGACACAGTGACTCTACAATGATGTGAGTGGAAAAGGAATAGTTTGGATTTGCCTAAAAGAGGGAGTTCATTTTATTTGGAAAGGTGCATACAAACTGTCAAAATGAAGAAATTAAACTGCAAGTACCACTGCATACTGGAACATACTAGCTGCATTTTGTTTCTCCCTTCAGAATACTTAGCCCTCGATTAATTTTTATTTTCTACATACCTAGAAGTTAATTGGGGCTATTTGAATCCTACTGATGGAAGTCAAATGGTCCTTATTAAGCACAAGGAGCTTTTTAGAGCTCCATTAATGCTTACCTAAAGTCCTGCCAGAATGCTACTTTGCAACTACTCTTTTTGCAGACATTATGAGCTTCCTGGAAAGTTTACCAGTGAACCAGTGAACCTTTTTAACATTAATATTTAAAATACTAATGTATTTTTAAATTTAGAATGGAATTTGTTGATGTGTGCTACACTGATGGGTAAAAGAATAATTTGCAATTGAATGGATATGTGACAAAAAAGGTGACATTCTGAAGGAGTCAGCCTTTGAACCTGGTGGGCATTAGGGAAAATATTCCTGTTCCAGGGCTGCAACCCCTTGGAGCCAGAATCTTTCACACCAGGAGATTCCATAGTGCCCCAGTCTACTGAATCCTCTTGTTTATGGCAGTGAAGGCAAATTACAGGTTCTGTAGGGGTTAAAGTGATAGCTTCTTGCTAAGAGCATTTCCCAGTTTTCCTCTTTTGCCTGCTCTCTGAAGTGTTCATACAGCTATATCATACAGTTTCACAATTCTACCACGTTAATTTAAACTCATTTACCATCATTTTTGCACTGCCTTGAATTCCATATGCCAGGAAACAAGCTCTAACGTATTAGAATAAATTTTTGGCTTTGTGCTTTGAAAGGTTAACTGAAGCAGACATAATGATTCTTGCTTTCAGTATCAGCTTTAATCAGAATACAGGATCTCCAAAATGAAGACCTCTGTATATAATTTTACTATTTGTTTTCCCAGTGTTAAAAATCAAAGTTCGGATAATTGAAAATGTTTAAATATTGTTTCAAAGGCAATATTAAAAAATACAATCAAATGGGGTTTTTATGAGCATTCATTTCTGGGGACAGAGGAACAGTACTGCTTTACAGAGAGCTCAAATTAACAATAATAATGAAAGAAAGACAAAAGGAAACATTTTGATTTAGGGATCACTTTTTCACTTTTTGGAGTGGAGTGAGTGTCATGCCACTTCCCACTTACGCTTGTATTTGATTTTGGAAGGATTCCAAATTGAGGTTTAATATGCACCGCTGTCCAAATGAACCTTAGATGGTTACATTACTGTTAGTTGATAGAAAAACTGACTGCCTAAAAGGATGGAAATGCTTTACACTGCAGTTCAGGAGCCCTTTGTGGCCAGCAGTAGTAAGAGTACTAACAGTCACTCTTCAGAAGAAAGAAATGAAGACAAAATCCACTTTTCATATATAATAAATGCTGCAGAAAGATTTGAGTAGGGTGTGGGTTTCGCAGTTAGATGCAATGATGTGTTGACATGTTTATTTTCATCCTTGCTTAGTAGCAAAACCCTAAATATATTCTTCTTTGGTTACATTAAAGTATGTTTCCTTTTAACTTTGTCCTTGGCTTGACATGTGTTTGTTTTATTTTTAGCACTTGAAAACCAACAGTTATATCCCTATAGGGTGCAGTGGAAGCACTGGAGTATAGTAGGAGAAAATGAAATCAGATGCTTAATACTGAATTGTTGCAGGTGAAGAGGCAAAGATCTTGATACTGATTATGGCCACAAAAAACAAATGCACTGACAGGACAGAATATTGTGAGATTTGATGGGGAAATCACTCTTATCTCATTGCTCAGAATGAACTTTTTTTGAAGAATATAGAATAGAGCTATGTGATGGAAGACTGTGCTTTTGTGGGTGGTTGTCAAGTGTTTAGTATTCATTGAACATGAAATTTCTGTGAATTTGTAATAGTGTTTTATCCTTCCAAGCTTAGATTGGTGGTGTGGAAAGTGGGAGAAACATGCAAAAATCTTTCATGTAAATTATTGGTGAAAGAAATCTCAAAGATGTGCAATTTACTCACCCAGGAAAAGCTACCCTTTGAATTGCATTTTAGTTCATGGGGCTTTTTAGAGAGATATAGTATTATCCTAACTTTTTATGTCAACTTGAAGCCTTTGAAAGACTATAAATTACTAGTGAGCATTAACAATTAGGCATTTATTTGAATAAAAAGGGTTTTTTCCTAAAAATGAGAAAGAATGATCTGAGAACATGAGTTTGGTACATTTTGTGCCACTTAAAAATGGGAGCATTTACTGAAATGAATATTTCTAAAGATGAAAAGGAGATATCCAGTGAATAAAATAAAGCATGGTGATACAGGAGTCAGTGCTGTTACAAGCCAAATCTGTTTCAAATTCATAGAGTTGGGAATCTTGTAGGATATTGTGCTGGTTTTGGCTGGGGAGATGTTAATTTTCTTTACAGAACATAGTTTGGGGGTACATTTTGCTTTTGTGCTGAAAACCATGTTGATAAGAGATGTTTTTGTGATTGCTGAGCAGGGCTTACATAGAGCCAAGGCCTTTTCTGCTGCTTGTACTTCCATGCTGGCAAGGAGTCTGGAGATGCATGGGAAATTGAGAGGGGGCACAGCTGGGACAGCAGATCCCAACCCACCAAAGGGGTATCCTGTAGCATATGACATCATGCTTGGCAAATAAAGAGGGGTGAAGAAGGAGGAAGCGGGGGGATGTTGGGACTGATGTCTTTTGTCTCCCCAAATAACTGCTGCTCATGATGGTGGTTTCCTGGGGATGGCTGAATGCCTGCCTGCCCATGGGAAGTGTTTAATGAATTCCTTGTTTATTTTTCCTGTACATGCAGCTCTTGCTTTCCCTATAAAACTGTCTTTTTCTCAGCCCTTGACTTTTCTTACTTTAATCCTGATTCTTTCACTGATGCTGGGAGATTGGAGTGGTGGTGAAGGGAGCAAGTGGCAGCGTGTTGCTTAGTTGGCAACTCAGCTTAGACAGTGACAGATATTGACCCAGAGCAGCATCCACAGTGCAAAAATAGAAGACAAGTAAGGGAACAATACAGAGTTAGATTTGAAAGTCTGGATACCAGTTGAGAAATCAGGCAGTTAATGACCCTGAGCAGTCAATTAAAAAAGCCCATATATTACTTTGCTCTGTTGCCTCTAGGTATGAAGACAGAATGAAAGCACATTGTGGCCTTTTTGCCAAAAGCAACATTCAGGAATACAAACACGTACAGGAAGCAAGTCTTAGATATTTTATGAAAAAATAAGATAAAAGTGATTAGAAATGAAAATTAAACAGAGGATATGTTCTTGTGAACATGTGTTTGGGAAGGTCTGACACTGACAGTCAACACATCATTTAGATTCACTGACAAATAAAAAGTCTCAGTCATGGGATATGCATACATAATATGGTTCCAGTGGTTTGAAGATAATTAAGGGTACAGTTGAAGCTGAGTCTCTGCAACAGCTGGATGTAAGACACCTGGAACCAAGACTGTATGAGGAGCCATGGGGAAAAGTCATCTGTGGGAAGAGACTTCAGGAGATATGTCCAGATTTCACTCCCTGTTCTGTTCTTCCACGTGAAATTGGGTCTCAGTTAGTTGCTCTAAATTTTCTCCTAGAATTTGCGGCTGTTTTGAAGTCCGTGAAGTCAGTTCTTCAATTTTGGAAGATATACCTGGACAATCATGACTGAAGTAGCACCCTTAATCCTCCTCTTGAATGGGCAAGCAAGAGAGACATTCTCTGTTGTTCAGAGAGAGCTTCTGCTCCTGTCATTTGCAAACTAAGAGGCTAGGAAGTAAGGGGAAATGTCTTTTACATACATTGTTGCCTTTGCACCTTCTGCTCCCCAACTGCATTTTACCTGCATTTGATTTCCAAAGGCTGGCATTTGGGCTAGTAGGACTACCAACAGCTTATGTGAATATATCCTTTCCCATCTCACAAGAATCTATCCATAATACTTCATCTGATGCCTTGAGAGGCTACCTAGAACAGAGGCTAGACAATGTTAGAAAAATAAAGTAGCAATTTATGAAAAAACCTTCAAAGGATGCACCCTGGGCAGTACAAGAGCCTGGCTGTGGCTACACCCAGGATGGATGATGGGTCATACTTTTTCACCCTTTCATAAATTTTGGTCCATTTACATATTTGGGTTGATTATCCAATTACAGCTCCATCCTCCCAGATTGCTCTCCTCAGTTTGCTGCTGTTTATACTTTTTGGCTGGAAAAGGAGAAGACCTGTGAGAAGAACTTGCTAACACTTCATATGAAGTTCAGATTTATTATCTCATCCGTGTAGGATAGGTACGGCAGTAGTGGTGCAGTCAAGTCTTGTCTGGCACATCTGATGAGCCTGACTCCTACAAAACTAATGCAAAAGAATGGAGCGCACTTGGTATCTCCAGTTTTCGTCCATGGTTGTTCATTTTTGGTGGCTTTTGTTTGTTTATTTTTTTCTTTTTCGGTGGGGGAAGAGTAATCCGTTTGAACAAAGGCACTTTCCAAACCTTTTATTGTCAGAGATACTCTGTGGTCCACAAAGTCCATTAAAATGTACTGAGCTGTCAAATCAGAGCAATCTTTTCTTAATGTAAAGAATAACATGACAAAGAAAAGCCATCTTTTGAAGTGATGTTGGTGAACAATTTCTTATTGGTCTACATTGACATTGTGAAAGAAAAACAACCTCATTTGAGGAATATGAATGGTTTCAGAATACTTTAGAAACAGCTATGCCAGTAAAGGATGTACCTTTTCTCTTTCTATTACTGCACTTAGTATTTCATGTGGTTTAAAAATTGATCTATAAGACTATAATCCTGTCTTCACTGAAACCAGATAGGTTTAATTTCAAAGCTCAGGTCTCATTGGTCCAAGCCTGGAAAAGAATGAGAATCTTTTTTCTTATTGCAAATTATTAACTTATTTAGCCTTCTTCTATACTAGCATCTTGTTATTGTGATCTTGACCTCTTAATTCTGCGTTTGGAGAAACCATTGTCCTGGTTACAGTAACTCAAACCCCTGTTATATCTCTTCCCAGTCACTGAGTCATTTTCTGTTTTTAGATTTTGCTTCTTGTTAGCTTATTAGTATGTCTAAATCCTACTGACTTTCTTCCTATGACTCTTATCACTAAGTAAAGTGGAAAATAATGCGTTATTTTCTTATATCATGCCTTTGTCTTGCCACCCAAAACACAGGGAGAAAATACCTAGAAAGGGTTAAGAAAGTGATCTGAAAAGTGCTAGAGATAGGCTAAGTGGGAAGGAGCTGCTGCTGCAGCCGGTCTTTCCCTGGTGTATTACTGTCTGAAACTGTATCAGCTGTCAATTATTGATAGAAAAACCTGTTTCCGGAGGGCTGACTCTTCAGATAGTTTCAGCAATGCAACACTAACGGTAAGTGATTTCATTTTGCTACTTGTACTGCAGAATTATTTTAAATCTGTTTCTGTATCAGTAGGAGGTCCTGGTATGACTTCGTATTCTGCAGTATGTAATCTTGTCTGCTAAATGCATGATAAATAAATGTTTTGCACTCTTGGTAATTGCATGCAGAAGAATTTGGTATGTCACTCTGCCACATGCTGCTGCAAAGGTTTTATTTGTTTGTTTGTTTGTGATTTTTGTTTGTGTATTTTTTCACTGCAACTCTCCACTGCAGACTATGTTCATTGAAATCCATTGCCTTCAGTTTGAATGCTCATGCATTCTGTCCACCACATATATTTTGCAATGAGTTGTTTTTCCAGGATTCTTGTTTCTTTTCTTTTTTTTTTATGCTTTTTCTCATCCATCCTTGAGCTTGCAGTCTATCTTTCGTTATAATAGAGAACTAGATTCAGAAGCATCTACTGAATGCAGTAAATTGTGATCTGTTAGTTGGACAAAATGTACTTGTGAAGAGCAGCATGAAGTATTTTCTGTGGCAGTGTGTCTATCACCTGCACAGTAATCCCTGTTTCTAAACATGTGAATCCTGCATGAGCTGTGGGATATCAAGTCCTGCCTCTAGACAGCCAAGCAATTCTGAAAGTGATACTTGTAATCTTTGTCAAGAAAGAGAAATTTGGAGGCAACTGAGTAAGTTTGAGCTGTAATTTCTACTCTGATGAAAGTTTGATTTAAATGGACTCCAGTTTTGACATGGATGACACCAGAGTCTTAATTATAATCAAAACTAAATTGTGTCATCAGTGGGTCTGTCCTGGAACTGAAACATCATGATATAAAGTCCACAGAAATCAATAAAAATATCTATATTTACTTCACGAGGTTACAGAGACAATCCAGTATGGTTATAGACTTGAGAAAAAAAATGCAATTTTTGTATATATCATCAGAATGATGGAACTGGGAGATTTCCTGAAGAAAGCTTTTTCTTTCTTTGAGCAATCAAAGGAGCTAAAAATTGGGAAGAAGTTTCATATTTGCGAAGTAATATTCAGAGTCCTGCATCCATAGCCAATTATGAATGCCAGTTTATTCTTTTTTTTCTATTTGGTAATGTCAATTATGATCTCTTCCATTCTCATTTGTATTGACTTTGCATGAAACCTTTTCTGAAAGATATGTTGTTTTGTTTATTGGATGTGTTATAACTTTTCCATACCTTTTGGATTTAAAAATGCCTTTGACTCAGTTTGTTTTTTCCTTTTTTCCTTATCTGTGGTTACAAGGCAAATATGCTACTCTCTTTTCTACAAGTATTCTGCTATAGCGTGAAGGGTATAATATGTCTGAGAGAGTCAGAAGCACAAAAGAATCGACTTCAAAATTTTCTGCCTAGGATAATATGATTAAAAAAAAAAATGTGGCTCAATTCCCAGTCATGTTTTATTTTGACTGGCAGTGATGTATGTTTCTATAACATAATAAGAAATTAATGTATTTGTTTATCTTGAATATTTGAAAAGCAGTTAGCTTTGCAGACAGCATGCATTTGACTGTATAAGTTTATGCATTTCTGTTTCATTATGATTTCACCTTTAAGAAAGATAAGATTAAAGCAATGGAAAATAAAATTGAGCCTTGCTAAAAGAACGGAATATTCCACTGCTCCGCTCTCTGGTTGGGGACTTCTGTTTCGGAATACTTTTCAAATGTAGCAGTTAGCTCTTAATCTTAACCAACACTTTTTATTTTTCTTTGAATAAAAAAAAAAGAAAAGGAAGAAAAAAAGTAATACACACATGCCAGAACCACTTACTTTTAAGTAGCTTTTTTTGGTACTTGACAAAGCAGGATAAGGGCAGGACTAACTGTGATATTGTTCCAAACTTGGAACACTGCTTCTGCTGTGATTAAAGCAATGGAGGAAATAGTCAAGCTTAGGGCAGTTATCCCCTCAGTTCTGGAATTATTGTAAACTACATTAAAAAGCTCTGGTGCTATTGTCAGTATGGGCTTGCAGCTCAGAGATGGTGCGTGATTACTCAATAAACTACGAATATTACAGGGTTACCTCAGTAATGCTGTACTTATCATTTAGAAAGTACATTATCCTGATCCTATGAGTTCAAGCAAATCCCAGGAAATTACTTTTTGTAGGCTATTCTCGTGTTTTAAGTAAAAATTAAAGCTAGTGTGTATAAAGTCTGGTGCGCCTCACTTTTCTCTCTTATTTTGGGTATTCAAAGTATTCAATTTAGGATCAATATTTAAGACGTTCTTTTTCTAGGCTTTGTGACTACATGCTGTATTTCTCTACAGGTGAGCAGTATTTGCACAAAATATTCCTGTAGTAGGATAGTGGAGTCTCATCTCACTACTGATGAGGATAGTCACTCCATTTAGATCCCCTACAATGGATAAAATAGTGTGGCATAGAGGGTTTGGAGCCAATCCAGCCTTTTAAGGGAATTTCTATAAATCAGGTCAATTCATTTAAAGAAGCTTCCGAGGGCTCACATCCTTTTGAAGCTGCTTGATGTTCTCCTGTTTTCATGTGCAAAAATGTTTTCAGATCAGTAGTGCTCCACTGAGCCCCAAGTACTAAGCTGTGGGGAGGAAAGCATGTTTTTGTGAAATGTTTTATAGCTGCTGGGGTTTCTGGTTCATATATCAGCTGTTTGCAAACTCTAGCGCTGAGTGTTGGCTGCAGTAGTCTCAGTGATACTGTAGGCCAAGTGTGAATATTTCTGACTGTCACTTGTTCTTTACAGAATAGAAGTATATGTCATTAAAATGTTAGAGGTCTACCAACACTCATACAAGCATACAAATATTGCCAGGGGAGCTGAGCAAATGATTTAATAGTTGGAAATGTCCGGATAATGTGATAAATAATTTGGTGATCATGTAAGACCATCTTTCTTGTACTTTCATGATCAAGAAGCCTTTGAATAAATGTTTCTTGTGATTGCAAGAAACTTCTTTTTTGGTGATTTATTCAAGACCTGATTATTGTCTTAACATTTGCACATTGGGTGCTGAAACTACAAGCTAATGTCTGCCAATTTAAATTTCAGACTGCTGTGGGAGTCACCCTTGTTGTTAAACTAGAAAACAATGTTATGTGGCAGCATGTGAATTAGGATGATGTAATCTTCAATCAGAGTTGTCGTGGGCTGTGTGAGAGGATTGCAGCCCATGTCTAGTGATGCTGAAATGAATCTATGAATTGCAGGCTTATAAAATATGAAACGAAATGAGGCAGACCAACACAGGGCTGAGGTGTGGCTCTTGTGATACGCAGAACTATGTAGAAATTAAAATAACCATATTTGTGTTCTTATGTTCCTGAGCTTGAGGTTGTTTTCACACTAAGCCAATGCTGCCAGCTTGAAGCAAGGGAGGGAGAATTTGATGTGTGAGGGGGAATGCTCTAAAGATATCTTTTTCTCATTTTTTTTTTCTTCCCCGAGATCCTTAGCAAATCTCTCCCCAGGGTCTATTTATAATATAATGAATCACTGCAAACATATCAGCTTCATTAAAGGATTAGTGCTTTTTATGCTAAGACAGCTCTGCTGATATATGTAAAAGGTTAAATTGTCCTGTCTTGTAGATCCCTAAGGCCTCTAGCACTTACTAGAGAAATAAATCTTTTGAGAAGTGAATGATAGAAAAAGAAAGGAGTAGTGTAATTCCAGCAGTGATTAGTGTGTGGTGTACACCATTTAAAGTACCCTGTGATAGCTGTTGGTGTGTGTTGACATGCTGTAATGAAGAGCATGGATGGCACACTGCAAAGTCAAAAGCAGAGCACAGATGCTCCCACAGGTGCCACAACTCAAATTCCTCTTCTAACTCTCTCTTTCTTCCTACCTTTCTTCCTACCAAACACACAATGTTAATGTAACACCTCCATGTTACTATAACACAGAATCATTATGGAAGATTATCATATCTGTTTCATTGACTGGAGGCCATTGCTGTCTCACCACAGAGTGTCAGCCCTTAGCATGTGTCAGTCCATCAGTGAGTGTGACTTCCTGCACTCAGTCCTCACAGGAAGCAAACAAATATCCTTGTGCTGTTTGGTGCAAGGGAATGCTTCATTTATAGGCCAGTTAGCCTGACCTCAGTATCTGGTAAGGTAATGGAGCAGTTTATATTGAGTGTCATCACACAGCCCTTACAGAGTGGCTAGGGGATCAGACCCAGCCAGCATGGGTTTAGGAGGGGTGGGTCGTGTTTGACCAACCTGATCTCCTTTACTGACGAGGTGACCTGCCTGGTGGATGCAGGAAAGGCTGTGGATGTTGTGTACCTGGACTTCAGCAAGACCTTTGACACTGTCTGCCACAGCATTCCCTGGAAAAGCTGCAGGCCTCAGCTTGAACAGGAGCACTCTGTGCTTGGTTAAGTATTGGCTGGATGGCCAGGCCCAGAGAGCACTGGTGAATGGTGCTGCATCCAGCTGGTGACCAGTCACCAGTGGTGTCCCCACGGGTCTGTGCTGGGGCCAGTTCTGTTTGATATTTTTGTTGATGACATGGATGAGGAAATTGAGTCTTTCATTAGTAAATTTGCAGATGATGCTAAGCTGGGAGTGTGTGTCGATCTATTGGAAGGGAAGAGGGCTCTGCAGAAAGAGCTGGAATGGTTGGATGGATGGGCAAAGTCCAGTAGGATGAAGTTTAATAAGTCCAAGTGCTGAGTCCTACATTTTGGCCACAACAACCCCCTGCAACATTATAGGCTGGGGAATTGTTTGCCCAGGAAGGATGGTGTAGTCACAATCCCTGGATGTGTTTAAAAAATGACTGGATATGGCACTTGGTCTAGTTGAGGTGTCAGGGCATGGGTTGGACTCAATGATCTTGAAGTTCTCTTCTAACCCAGTGATTCTGTGTTTCTGTGAGGTGACACAGGTCCAGCTCTCCTGTGGCCGTGGTTATCCAGCCACTCAGCTGTCGCTTACAGATCTGGGGTGGCTGAGGCTCTATTGGTGTGTCTGCGCCTACTGCGCACCAATGCTGTTTGAAGTGTAGGTGGAATGGTTGTATATATCATAAGATATTTATATAAAACCTTTTCATATATATATATATATATGTATAAAAAATTAAAAATTATTGTATATAATGGTTCTATAATAAATAGAGGTTGGCTTCCATTCAGCAGTGTTTAGTGGAAATTACTGTGTTCGGGAATAAGAATACTTTATGTTCCAGAGTTAGTGAAATGTTCTGCTGTTAGATTTATGGTGTTATTGACACTTAGTGAAGTGGTGAGCAGTAGTGCAAGATCTATGCATTGTCTCTGCTTTTTGCTGGCAGAGAAAACATGAAAGCTGATATTTTTAGGCAGCAAGTGACAGGGTTATATATTTTCTGAAATTTAGATTTTAGTGTATAAAAGCATTGTTATACTTGCTTGTTTGAGCTATTTCATCAATATTTTTCCTTGCCATTTTGAATGGTAATTAATGTTTATTTAAAGTTCACATAATTTTATTTTTGAATGATTTATTTATAAGTCATGCAGATTCTTTTCTCTTGCCTTGTTAATTAATATATTTTCTATGTTCTACTGAATAAGTAAAAGATTCAAGCTTTGACCTTTTACTGCAGTTTTCTAATTTGGTCTCACTTTCTTTGACGGCCCTCATTCAATTTTCAAACCATAACTATGAAACTCTGTAGTACTTAATTTGCTAACAGTCTGATATATGTCATCACATTAGAAAGGGCTTTTGAAGGGTGAGAATGAGCTAACAGATAGTCACATTGTGTGCTCTGCTGTGAAAGGCACTGTGGAGGTCATTTTTTAAACAGAAAATCAATCTTCAGATTTGAAAGATTTGACATTGATTTAAATTTGGCCAACTACTTGAAGTTTCATTTTGGAAAATGGATGGATACAAAAAGAAGCAATATTATTTCAAGAAAACACTGAAAATAAAAAAAATTGCTTCTGTGCTCAGTTGTGATCTCTGTGTTTTGTGAGTAGGAAGTGAATTATGCCTGTGAAACAACGATGTGAAACTTCCACCATTTTAATAGCTTCTAATCCATTTCCTGTTTTCTGAATCAGGCACTCTATACTTCTCATTTCATAGACGTTTTGTGGTATTAAACAATGAAAAAATTCAATGCAAAGCTGTGAAGTGCAAGGTCAGGAGAACACCAAAGTAAAATCTCCCATGAACTAACACTGCAAAGCTCTTGGAGCTGGCACTGCAGGGTCATCTCCTGGCCAGCCTCCAGCCATTGCAGATAACACACTATAGCCTGGCTTGGTTGGTTGATGGCCTAGGGAGGTGTTAGAAGCTTTGGAAATGCTGTCCATTCAGATAAATTCAGAGAATTGTATTACGGAATGGCACGATTTGAAAAAAATTGTGTAAATCATGCTGTTTTATTTCTTTGTAGCTTGTATCTGTCCATTGAGCAAATCAAACACCTGAGAACTCTGTACATTCTCTTTATCTGAAAGAATTGCTGTATACAGTAGTTTCACGGTTATAAACCTCACCTGAATATAAGCCGCACTTCTGGGTAGCTGGGAAGACCACGGGATTTGTCCATAGATAAGCCGCACCTGAATATAAGCCGCACCACTGGGGTAGGCTGGAATCTTCAATGAAAAAGGTGCGGCTTATATTCGTGAAATTACTGTAAATGTCTCATCTCTTTGATGGTGGGAATGAAGGATGTTTAAATTAATAGACTTCATTTGACTTCAGAATATTTTGAAACAAACTCTAATTACATTTTAAGACAGCTGACAGATAGCCTTTTAAAAACAATAATTTTGACATATCAAGCCTCAAAATGAAGATTACTTTTTGCATATAGAATTTCTCTGTAAGAGTGAGAACTTGACACCAAATTGTTCTTTGGACATGTAACAATTAAACTGGTTGCTATGCTTGTTTGTAGCACTTCAACATATATTTTATAAGGCCATATATTAAAAAAATCGTGAGAGGGTGGGAGGCTTTTAGTTCTGCAGTTTCATTACTGAAAATTGTTATTATCTTGTTGAGCGTGGTACTGAAAAAGGATTTTTTCTCTATTATAATTTTTGTTGATTTCTTAATCTCATTTTGAATCTGCATTTTATGTCTTAATTCCAAATCAATTATAGATTATATGTTTGCATAACCATAATAAACAGTACACCCCTCACTGTGTCCAGACTTCCTCACTCTAAGATCTAAATGATTGAAAAAACCCCAGAACTCAGATGTTTGCTAGGTCAATGCTCTGAAGACTATGTTCCCATCTTTCTTTTTCCTGTTTCTTTGAAGCTTTTGTTAATTTAATTTTCCAGCCAAGGGAAGAGTGGAGATTGCAGTACTGTGATGTTGTCCTTACATCCCCATGGTCCCCTGCCCAGATCTGTAACTGTATTTCCAGTGTGTCTCCATTTCACTGTGAAATGGAGAAAAGGAGGTGTGAAAAGGAGCTTTGTGGATTTCATTCCAGCTCCTTTGCATTTCCAAACTCTTGTGACAGCACTGAGTAAATTGCACTAATGGGCTCAGAGGAAAGCAGTCTGCTAGTTTGAAAATCTGTTCTAAAATGTTCCACTGTTGATGAGTGAGTACTTATCTGAAGAATTCAGGAAATTACCCTGGCAATCCATTTTTGTATCTAGGTATGTAGGATGTTAGCTGTCTTTGAGAGGTCTTGTCACATGTGCTGTGGCTTAAGAGCTGAAGTCTTGTTTCTGTTTCTGTATGTGATGTTAAGCACATTACATATAGCCCACATAGCTTTTCAAACTGGGCACCGGTAGTGTCACAATTGCTGAGAAGGAAGGAAGTTCTCATTATAAACAGTATGCTTAGTGAGGTGTGGAACATGGAGTATTTTGTAGCAGGTGATTCTACCATTTTGAACAATTAAATATATAAAATTAAATAATTTCAAATGTGCATATGCAATCTAGTCTCTTTTTCTTAGGGTGCTCAGTCGTGGTTTCATAGTTACTGGTGTGATCCAAACTTGGTTGAAGGATCTCATTGACTTGAATTGTTTGGAAGAGATTCTCAAATTGCACTACCTTATTTTCAGTTTGAATTTGCCTTTCCTTGCTCTTTTTTGATCTGATTAATTATGCCTTTTTCTGGGATGCTCACTGTTTGGGGGAAGAGAAAGGGGGTGGGGTCTAATGACATACAATTACTATTTAGAGGTTAAAAACTTTCCAGACTGCATCAAGACATGAAGGTTCATGAGAGACAGAGGTCACTTGTGAGTAGTCTAGAGAAAATAACCCAAGGAGGTTAGAGAGGGATTTGTTAAAAAAATACTTGCATATAATCTAGGCCAGAAGAGTATTTTTCAGGGCAATTTACTAACTTGTTATGATACACTTAATTTGTGCAACAGCATAAAATGCTATGAATTTTTGAGTTTCTAGGACATATTGCAACTTATCTAAGAATCATTCTGTTAACTATGAAACCACTTTTTCCCATTGCTTCCTGCTCTTTACCAAGGCACTCTCATATCTTGCTCAGACTGTTCCTTTAAATGGACTTGAGCATCTGCTGTGTTCTCTGTTCTTTGCAACACTTCCCTCTCCATCAAGCGCATCTTGCCTCTTCTGTCCCTGGAGGAAAAAAGATCCTTCTCTCTTTTTTTTGTCTACTGTGCCTTTCTAGGACAGGACTGTGTGCAATATATCTCTCCTACTGTTGCTCTTGCACCTTTGCCAGGCAGCTGTAAAGATAACATCTCAGTTTTTTTCTTCTGTAGAGCACTTTTAGTCAAAGTGCTTGTTTATATAAGAATGTGCTAACCTGATGAAGGTGCATTCATTTCTTCACAAATATTTCTCCATTTATACGTTAGCCATTTTTGTTCAGCTACCCTTGAATCTCTATGGTTGAGCAACAAACCTTCACCAATTTATGTGTATGAGGATTTCAGGAGGGAAATGGTATACGCAGCAGGAACTGAAATCCTTTCCTGCCTGAGTGTGAATTCAGAGATTTCTGACAGCTGACTTGCTCCAAAAGTCCCAGTTTGAAAATAGAATGCTTTTTTCTATGTTATTAAAGGCAGTCTCTTAGAAACAGGTCTCTCAGGTAGATTATGAGCAAGATATGCCTCTGCATTATCGTAGCTGAACGTGGGTTATAGGTTATGCTTATTTTATATGCAAAAATTTGTCACAGGTGTGAGAACTGACTCAGAATTAGATGCAATCATAACCTGACAATGCTGCTGCTGTTACTGTGCATGATCTGGGTGAGTCCTGCCATCAGCTTTGGCCTGTGACTGGCAGAGGCTGCTTGCAGAGCAGTCTGTGCTGCAAACCTTTTCCTTCAGCTGTGCTCTGACCTGAGAGTAGGGCTTGGCAATAACAACAAATCAGATGTGAGCTAGAAGAAGGTGCCTAGGGCTGACTTGGGTCACAGAATGAAGTAACTTTGGGATGATTTCTGCTGCACAGAATAAAAAAAGGCAAATAGGAAATTGTGGTTGCCAGGGCCTGCCAGGTAGCCTGTCAGTGCTGTCTGAGTGTGCTCTCCTCCTTCCAGCCCTCTTCCCGCAGCAGCAGCCCTTTGTGTATTGCTCTGGGAGGTGTATTCCTGTCTCTGCCAAGTGATCCATTCCTATGGTTGGAGAGTTGGTCATCTCAGGGCAGTTAGAGGAGCAGTTGCAGTTTACCTGGAAGCTGCAGCTCCCTCAGCAGAGTGCTGTTAGGTTTTCTTGCTGCAGAATTGGAATGTCTCATGCTACTGCACTGGGGATGCACGAGGCAGGGAGCTCTAAAGAGGGGCAAGTCTACTGCTAACATGGCTTAGCCTACAACTCACAGCAGCATCTCAGTGCTCTGGTAATGTACCCCCCTAGAAGAGATGCAGTGACTCTCATCTGTCATTTGCATGGTGGGAAGTAAAGCTGAGGCTGTCCCATTTCAGTGGACTGTATTTGCCCTTTGTAAAAGATCAAAATATATGTAAAATATTTTGGAAAACTAATGGTTTAGAACTGCTAGTGCTTTGGTATTCAGTGAAATGGTTGGTTGAAGATGGGCTAGTAAAGAGAAGTCAAGCAGTTGTAAAACAATTTTGAATTATTATATACAAGCTTAGGTCAGAATACAAATATTTATTGGTATGAAGTGGTGCTTTTGAAAAGTTAAAATCCTAAAGTAAGTTTGAGTACAGAATACAGTCCCATTACTGAACTACTAATTGTCCTTACAATACTCTAAAGATGGCCATAAATCTTTATCAAATCATGGATATGCGCTTAAAAATTGGCTGGTCACAGACCATGAGTGCTAGTACATGCTATTTAGACCCTGAAGAGTATTTTTTGAGAAGTACAGAATAGTGTCTATCTAAAGAAAAGCAGTAATTCAGCAGTGTCTTGCATTTTGGAATTTTATTGTCCACTTTTAGAATACAGTGTGTTATAATGAATTTGAGCAGATAATTTTCTGTGATTGTAAGATGAATGAAAATTCTATGAGCTGCTCGCTGTTTATTAGCATATCATAGCTTGTAAATCATGCTGTGTTAGTAAAGGGCTGGCGTTTCTCACAGGGTAGTGTTAATTCTCTTAACATTCTTCCAAATTTATTAAAAGTTTATACTCAGCAAAGAAACAACTGCCAGGCATTTTTGTACATTCAGAGAAGTCCTTAATTGGCTAACAGATGTAGTTCAGTATTATTCCCAGGAACTAAACATGTCTTGTACTCTGGTGGTATTCTTAGCCTGAGAAACTGATAACATGCAGTAGCCAGTGAGTCACTGTGCCCAGCACTGCTTTTCCTTCACAGTGGTTTTAAGGAGGACGAATGCTTTGCTTTCCCAACTCTGTGGCTAATTTTAGTATGCAAGTGGGCCCGAGGACTTTCAGGCCACCTTCTCAGCTAATGTCATCCAAAACATTCAAACTTCAAAATGTCTGGGTGTTACTGCTTGTGCTGCCATTTTATCTGTGTATAAAACATCTCCAGTTCTTTGTGGGTAAATACACGGGGGTGCTAAGTGGACATGAGGGAGATTTGTCTTGTTACAAAGCAGAATTTGACTCCTGGTACATTTGTGACAGTCATAAAAGAACCATAATCTGTTCATTTTATCCTTTTGCATTACTGGGCTGTTAAGGGTAAATGTCTATCTTGAAAGGAAGCTAGATCTTCAGCACAAAATACCTATTTTTAAAATGTATTTTCTAAAAGGCAGGTCACTTGTCCAGAACATACTCACATCTCTCTCACCTCTACTGTGTGTACGCACACAGAAAAGGAAAAAAATGTGGATTTATAAGTAATGTTTTAGTAATTTTGTTAATGCATATCTTCTCCAGTTTTATGACCACATATATTTTGCGTTGTAAGTCATGGCTGAATTTGACTTTGCTGTAATTTTCTGCTATTTATAGTAGAAGAAATCCCTTGTGCTCTCTATAAAGCTATTTTAAATAAGTCTTGCAATCACCAAAAGCAGCATTATAAATTGATCTAAAGTTTGAGGAACTTTAGCTACACATATAACTGCAGAAAAGAAATGAAAGCTTTGAAAGATCAGTAACATTATATATGTTTTGAAAACTTCTGGATTTGTTTGTGGCAGCCAGCCAAAGACATCATTTATTTCCCTCCAGACTTTGGTATAACAGTGCTGCATGCCCAAAGTCATGCAGCAGTGTGTTTAGGAGTGATGTATTCCCAAGGTTTTTTTCCTAATATTTTAACCCATTGTTCTTATGTGCTTAAGCTGGACCTAAAAAACTTTTTAATATGTGAGATTTTTCATGTAGTGCTGTATTCATGAGGAAAAAAAAAAGAAATTTTTTTGACCGTATATGTAAAAAATATCACTTAACATAAATAAATGCTGGCTTTAAAAACTGAAAATTTATATGTTTGCCAACTGAAAATGTCTTCAGATTGCATCTGTTGTGTCATGAAGTTGTCATGAAACTGCAGCCACATTATCATATGGTTATTGAACAATTGCTTTAGAAAACACTGAAAAGTGAAAAAGAGGAAACAGATTATTAATGTGATTTCAGTAATTCCTATTTGGTACTGAAAACCTGTCACACAGTATGTCTGATTTTAATTTTCTGCTCAAAATGTAGTTTAAAGTGACTCTATATTCAATGAGCTTTGTGGAGATAGAAAGTTGCAGTACTGATTGAAATTCAGTGTCACCTATTTTCATGTCCAAAATGTCCCTTACTCAAAGGAAAATCAGAAAAAGAGGTAATATAATTTCATTTTGAAAATTAACACTGCAAAATGACTTTTCCAGAAAGAAAATAAGTGAACTGCATTGAACAAAGTTTTCTATTTACAATAGCTTGATCAATCTTCTAAAATAAGCAATTCTTTATACATGCAATTAAAAATGTTTTTGTATTTAGTTTCCTGCTGTTTACTTTTTTTCAGGATTTGTCTATGACAAAGTCTCTCTTACATTTTTTTTTTAACACAGGTATCTATCCATTCCAGAACTAATATTTTCTACAACAAGAGACTGAAATGGCATGACTGCAGTTTTAAGTAATTTGACTTTGACAGTTTCACCATTTACTGAGAACTTGGAACAGAATTTGAACTCTATTTCTGCACTATCCTAGATTATAATGCCATCCTTTCCTAATGAGGGAGGTATGCTAGTCTTGGATTTTTAAATATCCTATGAATTATTCAGTACGCTTGTACCTATAAATTGTGATGGAGTACTGTTTGTACTTTTAGTTAATTTGTGTATGTTATTTGAGATACAAAAATGTTGATCATTATAACATTGTTTTTCAAAGATAACCATGGAACTGCTCCTCTGACTTTGAGTTCGGAACTACCCTATCAGGGCACAATTAAAAGAAAAGTCAGAAAGAAGAAGAAGAAGAATGGAGTCATCACTGCCAATATTGCTGGCACGAAATACGAAATTGGTAGGAAGCTGGGTATTTTGTTTTCATCCTAATAGTCTTTGATGTGAGAGAGTTATTTACTGATTAATGGGATGAATTAATGGACTTTGCATCAAGCTGACAGTGAGACATTTTCGAAGAAGTTTCTTTTGTAAGAAACCTGGGGTTTTCTTGTAACATTTAATTAATAAAATTAAAGTTTTTGATACTCTGCATCTATTAACTCCCATTTGTTACTCATTAATTCCCACTTGTTACCTTGAAATGTAAAAATTGAGGTAATCAAGAAGGCTGTGGAAAAACCTTCTAAATACATGTTATGTGTGTGTTTGGAAGTTTATTTAAAGCCTTGAAAGTTGAGCAGTGTAAATTCAATGTTAAATACTCTAATACAGAGGCTTCTCAATGAAATCTGTTAATGTTTTGCATTTTCATGTTTGGTACTAAAATCTTTTTTCCCTAGAATCAGAGTTAAACATGGCACATATGTGGCATCAGCCTTTTTTTTTTTTTTTATTTAATTAAAATAATGCATGCATTTGCTCTTACAACACTATACCTTGTCTAAGGAGGCATTTTCGCCCCTATCTGCAGTGACACTTACAGTCATCACTGCTTTAAAATTAGCTTATGGCATAACCAAGATTAAATCTAACTGCTGAACAAGAGGATTTTTGCTGGGTGATTGGGGAATACCTTGAAGGTCTTGGCAGTTCCCATCAGTGGTTGTGCTGACTCCTGCCTCACTGTAAGGTGCTGGAACATTGTAATGGCAGGTTTGCAACAGGCTGATGGAAATACTGCAAGATAAATAGCTTGCCATGCTAACATTTTTCTCAGACAAAGGTTTCTATGGAAGTGTTTAAAATCTTAATTGATTTTTTTAAATGTTGAAAAGGAATCTGTTTTAGAGATTCAGAGTAGTCCCTAAGTGTGTGATTTCTCCACAGTGCGTGTAGTAATACAAGAAATGGGTTTTGTGAAAACACGTGATGAAGATGAAACAGCAAATCTTATCTGGAGCGATTGTGCTGTGCAGCAAGAGAAGATCGCTGAGCTGCGGAACTATCAGGTACAGTGGAGTTAAGATTTTTGACATGTTTCAATAAACTGTTTCACTCTGAAATGTTCAGTAATTGTCAGTAACTGCTCAGCTCCTTTTGTGTGGAGGGAAAAAAACCACAACATACAGACCACAACCAACCAGGCTGCATTAAGGCTGTAGCACTTTTCCAAAATTATTTGTTCTTACCACTTGGAATCTGGTGTGTAAATATTTGGGGCTGTTCTTTCATGCTTTTTTCTGTCAGTTGGGTGTTGTGAATGATCAATATAAAGAAGAAACAAAACATCGTTTATAAGTTTCTCATAAGCTTTGGAGCAGTAAGTTAACAGCCAGAGCTCTCTCCACAGTCCTGTGAATAAATATTTTGTTTTTTTGCCATTACCTTGTGTTTGCATTCTTTGTTTCTAGGTAAGTTTGTGAATAAAAGTATGATAGTCTCATGTATGAAATTAAATCAATGGCACTTATACTGATGGAAGAGAATAGAACTTGCAGCATCTTTAGCATTGCTATATAGTGTAGGATGCTATCTTAAATAATTTAGATGTAACACTACTTTTGTTTGCCTGAGCATGCAGTTGAATGTTTTAAATTATTGTAATTAGGTGTGCCAGAAAAGCTAAAAAGTTTCAATTAACTTTCCTTTTTTTCCTACTTCCTCAGAGAATCAACCATTTTCCAGGAATGGGAGAGATATGCAGAAAGGATTTTCTGGCAAGAAACATGACTAAGTAATATTTCTTTTAATATTAAGAAGTTTTCCAGCTGTAGTATTTAATGAAATAATACACAGAACTATTGCTTTTGAGGCTTGTTTGTTTTTACTATGAAACTAAGGGAGGACCAAGAATAATTTTCAAAGTTCTTTAATGACTTTAACTTTGGCCCTGGATCTGTAGCATTGGTTTGGGCTACTTTATTTCTCCAATTGACTTCAGTGGAATATTATGTGGGTTCACTTCTCTGTCTAAACACTGCAGAATGTAGGTGAGTCTTGAATTATTGTACAATAAACCTAACACATAATACACCTACGTATGTATCCCATAATAGTAGGACAGAAAAAAAATAACTGTATGTGGCTGGAAAGTGTATCGGGACTATTCTGTGCAATTTGCTCTAGGATAACCCTGCTTCATCTGGGAGGCTGGACCAGAGCACCCACTGAGATCCCTTCCAACCTGACCACTTCTGTGATAGTACTTGTTTAAAATAATTAATGGCTATATTTCTATCTATATCAAATGTAAAATATGTGAAGCATCTTACTGTTTATATAAGAAATTGGTTGGTGAGGCTCATTTGTCTAATTACAAATTTTCCTCACTCTAGTGGAATAACTGGGTTCTGAGGAATTATCCTAGCTGAAAATCTGTGAGTAAGACTTATAAGAAAACAGTACTAAATAATTATCTGATAGCCTGGTAGTAAGGAAAGGTTTGAGGGTAAATATATGTCAATATTTTATTCTAATCTAAATTAGATTGTAGAGCAATTATTAGCAGAGTTAATCTTTTGGCCTTCAACCTGACTTACACAACTTAACTGTTAACAGGGCAGAATTTGTTTTCATACGAATGTAATTAATGCGATATCTCCTCTTTCTCTCTCTCTCTTTCAATTTCTTTTTCCGTTTTGGAGCTAGAACACCTAACACGTACAATGTATGCAACTATTATGATGCAAATGTTGTGGGCATTGCTGTGGTTTCACCACATCCTATGTGTGGACCAGAGCTCCCCTGTGTCACTGGTGCTGCACAAACACTTTTCACTGCCCCTCTCAGACCGAAAGTAAAGCACAGAGATAGCAGATGGAGGCAGCTGTTTGGAGAGGTCTTGGAAACAGTCAGCTTGGTACACAGTGGTACCCCTATGTATTACTGCAGTTCTGTGATCTTTTTTAAAAAATATGGAAAATGGATAAAAGGCTTTTGTAATAATGCACAGATTCTTTCAAATACAGTCTGATGATACCTCTCTGCACCTACTGAGTTCTGAGTTCCAAACACAGTCTGAAGTTATTCAATGCTGAGATTGCACATATAGTTAAGATGGAAATTATTCCTCTTACACTGGATTGAACATGTATGTTATGACTTCACTTAATATCAGTGATAGAGCAGGGCTTAATCAGTTGTTTTTTGTCTCAATACTGGCCTTACAACTCAGTTTTCATACTTTATAAAAATTAAAATGACATGCCTTGAGACTGCTGTTAAAATCATAAGTCAGTTTAGATATGTGGTTGAGCAGGCTCTTGTCTGCAGAATGCTGGATTTTGTTTCCTACAGCTCTTGTTCTGTCTTAAAATTTGAATATGCAGAAACACTAATTCTCTTGTCTTGTTTACTGCTGCATGCCATCTTTTCTATTTCCATTACTGACTCTACTGGTTATTGTCATTGAGAGATAATGAAACTTTATTGAGAATTGGTAGACTTTTTTTTTCCTTTTACTTCCATGTTTGTTGTTGTATTGGTTTCACCCTTCCATTTTGTGCAAATTGTTAGGAATGAACTGAAAGAACAAATCTACCTCACTTGGAGAGGAAAATACTATTCTGTAGGTAATGCACTTCAGGAGTTATTTTTGCAGGCAATATCCAGGCACTCTGGATCATAGGACAATGGGGTTTTCACATGCAGGATGGTGGAAGGGAGGATTGTAATATGAAAAAAACAACTCAGCAAAGAAAGTGTAGGAACACAGAATAGTGGAACAGATGGAAAGACGAACGTAATTGAGAAAAAAAGGCCAGCATGAACATAATTTTCAAGGATAATAATCAGAACACAGAAAAGAAAAAAGTAACAATAGAAGTGCTGTTATAGGACCAGCTAGATCTTAAGAGATGATTTGAAGGGTCTCTTATGTGAGAGCTCCACTTGTGAAGGATAAGTGTGGTTACAAAATGAATGCAGTAAATGGGGGAGAAGGTGCACAGGTTGAGTGGGAAGGGGCACGGATCCATCTATGTGATACTGTTTTTTCCAGCACCTTTGTTGATTATATTTAAAAGGTTCATGAATTGATCATGGGCCAAGAATCATTCTCATCCATACACACCCACTAACTTTTCATATGTGAAAAGTCAGAGGATTTTGAAATTTAGGCAGTGGAATCTGCATTATTAGAATGAAGGTCTAGTAAGCTGTGTTTTCTTCAAGACCATTGATTCTTTTGTACAGAAAGCGCTCTGAGATCAATAGAACAGCCTGACCATATTTGTTGAGCTAAAATAGTACTCAGAAGAGCAATAACTTGCTGTTTATTTCTCAGACCTCCTGATAAGGACAGCAAAAGCTGAAGGATAGAGCAGCACAGTGCAAAAGTGGTTACTCATAGTAGTGGAGAGCCCATGTGCTGAAAAATAGGGCTATTGTAATGGAATAGGCCTTGATTCTACAGGCTACTTAATGATGCTCCTAAGCCTGTTCTGAATAGGGCCTTGCAGGGAAAGAAGAGAGCTGAATTCTTTTTTTGAAAGTTTTAGTGAGCCCCAGAATCTATAGACAATTCTGAAGCATACCACTTCATAATATTAAGTGTTTGTAATCCACCCAGTTATGCATTGAAAAGGCATATAGAACTGATACACTTTCAGTCACAAAATAATATCAATATATCAGGAATATCTCGAAGCTGTATTCAGTAAGTAGGGAGCGTGTGTATTGAAACCTTTGAGTAAGTTAAACGACCAGTCTCTAGCATGTAACAGGATGCATATGATAAATAATCTGGAGAGGGATTTAAACTAACACAGAAATTGCTTTTTGCCTAAAGGATAATTTCTGCCTAGATAAGGTACTCAGTTGGCAAAGTAATAACATTTGCAAAGACAGTGCAGATGAAGAGTAGTTTAACAATATAAATGAATCGGGAATTATAATATCTACTTCTGTTTTCAAAAATTTTTCCTACATATTTAGTGGCTCTCATTGAACTGAATTTTTAAGAATAATAGTTACAATGCAGAAGCGCTGAACCTCATACAGTACTGCTGTAGTTATTGTGGTTTCTGCAGAGTGTTGGGTAGTTGGCTACACAGTTTGGTGACAGCATATCCATTATACCAGTAGGGCTTGGCTACAGTCCTAGCCCTACACATGTGGCTGACAGCTCTGTTTTTTCCATTATTATTTTAGCCACTTAAAGAAAAAGTATCTGTCCAAGAGTATTATGTAGGCTCAGTAGAAATGAAAAATTGAAATGATATTGCCTCTTTTACATATTAGTTATGCTGATGCTATTAGTTTTCAATATGAGAGGAGAAATATACCTAAATCTGTATTTAATTAAAAAGCATTAAACTTCACCATGGTGGCATTAAAGAAAAAAAAAATCAAAGTTGGGGAACTTCCTGTATCAGGTAATTTCTTTTTAAACTTTCAATTCCTTTCTGTTGCTGTGTAGATATTTGTATTTTAGATGTGCCCACTCTATGCTCCAGAGTAGTTGTGAGTTACCTGAAATAATTTCGTGTGAAGCTCTTGTGGACCTGAAACAAGCTAGCTGCACCAGTATGTATCTTAGCAAAGACTAAATTTATCCTGTTGAGAACTCTGATACCAGTTTGCACAGTACCATGTCCCCATTGCTCCTGACCAGCATTAAAGCAGCCGGTGTGAACCCCAGCCATACCGACAGCGTGCTGTGGATGTATCTTCCTGTCTGCCACACAGAGCTCTGGGTGGTGGAAACTTCTACTATCTGAATTCCTTACCATTCTTCCTCTTTTTTCTTCACAGACAGAGGTATAGAATGAGATATACTCACTACCTCAGCTGCCACAGCTGTTAAAGCAGGGAGACCAGGACCTTGCTGTATTCTTTCCCTGATTCAGAGTTTGATTCCCTATTTTTATTTTAGTTCTTCTGTTCCATCCCTTCACCTTTATTCCCTCCCTGCTTGGTCTTGCTTTGAATGTCTTTGCTTTCTTTTGATTAAATTAGGGACTCTTAGAATCTTAATCCCAATATACTAGGACCAAACACTAATCAAAGCTTGTGTAATTTGTCCTACATAGGAAGTGAATGAGTTGCTTGGCCTGTGTCCAAGTCTATTTACTACAATGCCTTTCTTTTAAAATTCTTTCAAAGGGAACAAGAAACTCTTCCTTAACTGCTTCAATTTTGACTTTAAATCCAGTCTTTTTTGCACGCAATAAGAAACTCCACATATCCCAACTCCTCTTTTTTGTGTCTGTTGATCCTCATACCTCCCTAGACACCTACCAATATGAAAATTAAAATACTTCCCAAATACCACCCCCCACCAAAAAAAAAATATCCATGGTTTATTATAAGTTCAATATTTCTAAGAATAGAAATTGCATTAAGTCATCTGAGTAACTGGCCAAAAATTTTAACAGGAGTGAGATGGAGGCACAGAAATGAGATGGATGCCAGTAATATAATAAGCACGTAAGCAAAAACGCTCAAGGTAGTCTGCTTTTGAATATAATATATTCACATTCATTTGAATATGTAATAGACCTCTAACCATTCTTAAAAGAAATGTGAAAGTTTGCTTTCATATTAGAGAATAAAGAGATTGTAACTCAACTACCCTTTTCTTGCAGAATGATCAAGAGTCAGCCTCAGGAGTACAGTTTCATTCCTCGAACATGGATCTTTCCTTCAGAATACACACAGTTTCAGAACTATGTAAAAGAATTGAAGAAGAAACGTAGACAGAAAACTTTCATAGTCAAACCAGCTAATGGTGCAATGGGACATGGGTGAGTTGTGAGTTAACTTCAGTCTTTCTTCCTGTTAGAGGTGAAATCCAGAGCTACCTACAGCATTAACAGAATCTGTGTATTGTAAGAATATTGTATTTCAAGTTGTGTGAAAGTCAGTGTATTGGGTGAAGGCTTCACAAACTCAAATAATTGTTAAGAACACAGTTATTTTATTGAGAATTTTTCTGCTGTGTTTAGATTTATAGAGTGAGATTGTATTGGGCATAAATTGCAGGCTTTGGTGGCTGGAGGCTGCAGGGATGTTGTGTGGGAGGTCAGGATCTTTAACAGCTTTAAAAACAGCCCAAACACCCCATTGTGTTTCCAAACTGGAGTCAGAGAAGCAGAAACTTGTTTGAGAGCAGCAGCCACAAGGTGAAGGAGAGACAGAGGAAATGCTGTTGGGGATGTGGCTGGATTTGCACTCTTGGAAGCAGGGCACACCCCTGAAGAGACTGTAATCTGCAGTTGAGTTGAAGAAGTCTTGTTTGCCAAGGGTTGCATAGTAAAAATCCAATGAGATAAGTACTGCAATTGCATTTTTAGTTATTTTCTGGTTTTGGTATTTTGGTTTTAGCTTTAATTGCTTTTAATATCAATTTGAATTATACAATATAGTAAAGCTTTTAGTTTTTCAGCATATGTCAGAATTACTATAAAAGTAAGGCCCCCAAACTTTTCCATCTCCTCATTTTTCAGTCCTCTTGGTAAGGGCAAAGATAAGCTAAAGGGAAAGGTACTAGCACAGTTCAGAGAAATGTCTGCAAAGTAGTATTCAGCATTCAGGAGTATTCAGCACCAAACCTCTGAAATGTATAATAAATAATAGAGAATAAGATTAAGGTAGCCTTAAGGTTCTGGGCATCTTAGGCTACTAATTGTATGCTGAAAATACTAGCTTTTACAGTTATTTAAAAGTCTGTGTAATTAGAGACTGGAAGTTCATAGTTCATTATATAAACCTTTTTTCATTCTGGTGTGAGGGGACTGGAAATACAGAAATCCTGAGCTTAATCTGTCATCCTCAGCTGCACAGATCAGTGTCCTGCTTTGCAAACTTCATCACCTAAGGTTAGCACTGAAAGTTCTTTGCAGCCTGTACCTCAGGCAGAAGTTGCGACAAAGACTGGAAGTCTATTTTTAGAGCTGCATGGGGAATAATCACAGAAGCTGGAGACTGGTCGTTCTGCCAAACAAATTCTAAGTGTAGAGCAAACCCATTATTACAAATTATTGAATCAAAGCAAGCAGAAAGTTACTTTGAAATGGCTCATTGCCTTTTTTTTCATCTAGTGAAGCACAATAAAGGAAACCAAAAGCCTTGTAAGGGAATGGAACTTTTTCACTGCCCTAAAAATCAGATATCTAAGTCTCTTTAGGTAGACTTTAGCCTCACTTCTTGGCTGGCTGACCATGATAATGAATTTAAAAGAGTAATGTCCAAGTTTTAAAATAACTTTTGTTTCTACCAGGATCTCTTTAATAAGAAATGGAGAAAAGTTACAAGCTCAGGATCACTTAATTGTTCAGGAATATCTTGACAAACCATTTCTTATGGAAGGCTACAAGTTTGATTTACGTGTGTATATTCTTGTAACTTCCTGTGATCCATTGAAAATATTTTTATATCATGATGGACTGGTGAGAATGGGCACAGAAAAGTATCATCCCCCCAGTGATTCAAATTTGGTAAGTTGGAATTCATTCCAATTTATTGCTTATGGTGTAGACTTTAACCTGTGTAGTGTTTGCAGGTGGTAAAATTACATAAACTGGAACTTGAGTTCATCTGGATAAACTTCTGCATTGCCATTGAAGAGAAAAAACTTATGTCAAAGGTACTTAACACATGCTTTTCTATCAAAATTGCAAGTATAGCCACATTATTGCTTATATATAAAGATTTTGTCTGACTTTGTATGTATGTATGCTAAATACTGTAAATACATTCTAAAAAGGAAAAGAGGAAAAAAGAGGAAAGCAAAAGATATCAACCCAAAAAATAAAGAAAATAAAATCACTTCAAGAACAGGCACATTGCTTTTATGTTCATCTGAGACTGAGGCTGGGGTGGCAGGTGGTAATAAAGTTTATGTTCTGCTAGATCATTGCTTAGCATCCATGAAGTTTGGAGCCTTTGCTGTGGGTCCTGCCAGGTTTCAGTCATTGTCTTGGCAGAAAGGAGAGAACCAGCACTGCAAGGGACCAGTGCTCACTGCAGTCCCTGAACACAAGGGAATCTCCTGCTGCTGCTGCTGTTTGCCAGTGACTGCTTCAGCAGGGACAGGAGTATGTATTTGGAAGCTTTAGGGTGCTTCTAAAACGTAGGAGAAAACCAAGAAATGGTAAGGGTCACACTAAAGAATTTGCACAATTTCCTCCTCTAGTTCCACTGTATAGCATGTTTCCCTATTGGGGAGTGTAAACCCTTCTGTTTTGGCTTAGACCAAAATGCAGATGTCTAAGAAAGAAGTAGATTTGCAGCATTGGAAGGTATTAGTAGATTAGGTTTGTTATACCTCCCTCTGTACCCTGTTGCTTTTAGAGCAGCTTCTGTGGAATTATGTAACAGAGAACACCACACAGCCTTTTTGCCTGTGTGAAACTTAAAATTGTGGCTGTCTCTTGGTGTGCCTTTGAAAAACGCAGGTACAGTTGGAAGCCCAGTACAAATGCTATTATTGGAAGTGTTCCAGTACTATATTTGGAATAGTTTGCTTTTAATATTTGTGTATTGCTGCTAATCTCGGCATTAGCAGCACTGAAATATGCTCTGAGCGGATAAACAGAGCAGGCAGTTGTTTCTATGTTCTCAGAGCTGCTCATGTTGGAGGTTGTCTATTGTGTGAAATAGCCTGCTTGTCACTAATGACATTGTTCTTTGGATGACATTTCTCCACAGTGACATTGTTCCGCATAACTTTGGACTATCAGTTCAGATGCACAAACACTTTTTTAAATAGTCTGACAAATAATTACTTTTGTCTGAAGTAATTTGAATTTCATGGAAAGATTACTCAAAACAAATAGATTTCAGAATGATTCTTAAAGGAGTAATGAAGCCATGGAAGAAATTAATTGTTTCTAGCACTACTACAATATACTGTTAACTAGCTTGCAATTAAATTGATTGGTTTTATCATTTTATTACGTTTTTTAAAGATAAGGATGTGTAGTGAGACAAATGATAGCAGAAGGCTTGTTATCTATTAAAGATGAATTGGAACAGAAGGCTTGTGGTCACCTTAGAATATCATCTGCTCTCATGTATGTAATCAAACATGACAGAGGACTGTTACTGTGATGAGGACAGGCGTCACCATAGTGTAACTGAAAAGCTGAATGAATTTCTGGGAGATAATGTAAATGTACAGATCACAATTTATAAATTGGCCATGGAAAGAGAATGCTTTCTTTGAATTCAGCTGATAACGTGAGTCTATTGCTGGTGACATTTTGCACTATGAGGGAACTGTAGCACTCAGTCATTTATGTAATGTATGTTTTGAAATTTACCTCCTCTGGTGTATGGCTACCAGCCAGTTAAAAATGAGCAATTTTGGCAGATATCAGCATGGCAGATGAGTTTATATGTAAAAGATATTTTAAAGTATCACTATCATGAGAACACTTTTCATAAATAAGCTACAGTGAAAACTGAAATGTGGGATTGTCTATGAAGCAGATGCCAGAGTGATTTTTAGCACTTCAAAAGTAGCACTTCAAAATACCATCTTTATTGTTTGCTTCTTGTGGAATGTAGGCATTCTCTAAGTTATGGTAATCGCTCTTTACTGTTTTAGGTAGTTGTTTACATACAGACCTGTAAAAATGGCAGATATATTATCTAAGCAGATGTGGAGTGGGAGATCAGTTCACTACACTTGGCTTAAGTAGAAGCTCGGGTTTTGTTGTAGGAAGGCTACAGAGCATTCAGTCATGAAATTTCCCAGAATTTCTAATGTTTAGAAACAATAAATCTGCAGGTAGTGTTATTTGCAAACATGAGCTCTTTGATTATATCATTATTGATGTAATGTCAATTTTTCTTACAGTGATTTTGAATTGATTATTTTAGAATTGTTTTTAAAGTTTTTAAAATGTGTTTTCTTCCTTTTTTTTAGAGTCAATTGTATATGCATCTGACTAACTACTCTGTCAATAAACATAATGAACACTTTGAAAGGGATGAAACAGAAGACAAAGGAAGCAAACGCTCCATAAAATGGTTTACTGAGTTTCTAGAAACAAATAACCTTGATGTCTCCAAATTCTGGAGTGATATTTCAGTAAGATAGTCTAAAGCACTTTTCTTTATTTTGTATATTTTTAGACAATTACTAGTTTCTACCATCTGTTTTACTGCAATTCAGAATTATTTTTGAAACTTTAATAATCCAAATTCTCAGCAATGGATGTCACAAAGGACATATTATAAATTATTATTGTTTTTTTTAAAAGACTAAAATCATAGTTTGATTACAAATTTAATGTTAGCGTTTTTCTGAGGGTCAAAAGTCCTTTCAAACAGTTATTCACATAAGTAATATGGCACAAAGGAATTGGGCCATTTAAATTCTTGGAGACTATTCTAAAGTATAAAGTGAATTTTATGTGTGAATATTTACAAAATTGTAGTCAGTGTTGCATATATCTATAGACTTAATCAAGCACCATTGAAGTGGTTGTGTTACAGGTGTCTTTAGATGAAGAACAGGCTTAAGATTATTAGAGCTTAAGGCTGTTTGTATGATTCTGAGAACACTTACCAAAAATTGTATAGCAAAATGAAATGGATGAAGATTGGCTATACTATACTTTGTTACAAATTTGCTTTTAGTATTTAACTTATTGCAAGTCTCAAAGATTGTATATACCATGGAAAGTATAACAATGTAGTCTGAAATGATATAAAGTGATACATGGTGCTACATAGGAATAGTTTGTTTATTACAGACTATTTCTCTGAAATTTAAAATGTTTTTTTCCTAGTAGATATGTAAATGAAATTTAAAATATTAAAGCATGAAATACTGTAGTTCAGTATATGCTGGTGTTTTCTCTTCTGATGAATTTTTCTGAAACGAATCCCTGCAGGAGCTGGTGGTGAAGACTCTGATAGTTGCAGAGCCGCATGTTCTCCATGCTTACCGCATGTGCAGGCCAGGGCAAGCACCAGGAAGTGACAGTGTCTGCTTTGAAGTCCTGGGATTTGATATTCTGCTGGACAGAAAACTAAAGCCATGGCTCCTAGAGGTAAACCTCTTTATACAGATGTAAAGTAAATTTTTAGGGGTAAAGTTAACCAAGCCCCAGCTGAATCCATATCTGTGTAAGAAAACTTGTGAAGAAAATCTGTGCACCGTTGTTGAGTACATAAATGATGCTTTTCTACAGCGTCCATACAGAAATGCAGTGATCACCTTGCAGTGATTTTTTATACTGAAAGAAAATTAATTGTTTTCTTAGACCAGTGTTGCATTTCAGATGTTTTTGAAAGTTTAATGGAAAAGTTTCAATGGGAATGGATTATAGTGAGTGGGTGCTACATAGATTTCCTTCATGAGTATGGCTATGTAATATGACTCTGATAACTTTTGTGAATGTGTATGCTTAGTCTTCTCCTTTTTGGGGATATCTGTTCTTTTCCTCTCCTGTGATTTTTAAAAGCACTGCCATAAAAAGAGAAAACTAATTTGATATACATGAAATTCTGCAAACAATTGGTATGATGGGACTAGAAATATATGTTTGCTAGTAGTACAATTAAATTGAGTGATGCTCACACACATTTTCGATCAGGAATGTTTGAGGTTTGTCTGTTGTGTCTCTTATATTGCCTTATTAATAACATAGATGAAATTCACTTGTTGTTTTTCAGGTGGTCTTTCTTCATTCTGTTAACTGGTTAGGAGGCTGTGCAGCTTGGGGAAAAAAGCAAAATGTATTCAAAATCTCTCTATTGACAGCAAGTAATGAATATGATTTTGCTACTGATGAAGAAAATGTACACAATTAATTTACTGAATTATAACCTCATTTGCAGGCCATTAATACTGTCAACAGTTGTTTTGTCATGCTTATTTCTCTCAGGGGTTCATTATAATTTTAATTAGGAAAATAAAATTCCTCCACTGTTGCCATGCAGGCATGACATATTTGATGGCTTTGATGTTCTCGCCAAAAGCAGTGCATGACATGAACTTATTTTGTACTACATAATATCCTCTGTTTTTGTCCAGTGAAGCTTGCTGTCCTTTTGATTTTGATTTAGCACTGCACTTCCAGATTATCATCTGTAGGTTGTTTGTAGCTTGCATATAACAGTGTGTTGTTATTTAAAGTGCAGATGGAAGGGTCTGTGTAACATTTCATTCAGCCTTGTAGCAAATGCTGACAGACCAATTCTGTGAGAGGTGGTGAGTCAGCCAGCACAGTGAGTCCATTCTGAAGGACACCTCTCTGTCTGCTCTGATGTTTTCATGAGGTATGGAGATTTTGGGACGATTGAGTCATACAATCCCATACTCTTTGTTTATGAGGGAGTAAAGTAGTAAATGCTCCTCTGATATTTTG
Source organism: Sialia sialis (assembly GCA_009812075.1). Taxonomy (NCBI): domain Eukaryota; kingdom Metazoa; phylum Chordata; class Aves; order Passeriformes; family Turdidae; genus Sialia; species Sialia sialis. The sequence goes on from VRYO01002482.1 coordinate 2,691,905, forward strand.
ACTTGCTGGAGAATACATCAGGACTTGGAATTGTGTACCTAGTTACTATTTTTTTTATAAAGCAAAAGTCCAAGTATTTCCTTTTGTGCTTTTGGTAATACATATATGCTTCAACTTGTTTTCCTACATATTTACCAAAACTAACAGAAACTTCAAACTTTGATACTTATTCATTTTGCGTACTCATTTACTATTTTTTACCTTGCTTGTTCATGTTTTTTTTTAGCACTTCCAACAAGTATGTAGATGTATGCACATTGTGTGTATGCTGTGTGTAGTGTAGTAAAGGTCAAACCTGTAGTGTATATACATAGACTGCACATAATATATGCAGTCTGTGTGTGCATATATACAGTAATTTCACGATTATAAGCCGCACCTGAATATAAGCCGCACCACTGGGGTAGGCTGGATTCTTCAGTGAAAAAGGTGCGGCTTATATTCGTGAAACTACTGTAAATATATATATATCCACATACATAGATAATTAATTTTTTTCTAAAACACTTCTGCTTCTTGCACAGATTTCCACTCTTATCTCTTTCCACCATTTCCCTCTTGCCAAAACCCCCTCAGGGAAGTGAATCATTCTTTCTAACAGTGGTAACAAGTCCTAATCACAAGGCCCTGAATGTTCCCAGTATTATGGGAAAATTGCCAAAATCGGATTAGGATGATTAGTTTCATGTTTCCATGCCTCATGTAGCTTTTCTGTTACAAAGATAGCTTAACAAACTATTAAAAGAAATAAATTGTGCAACATATTATAATGACTCTGCTTTCCGGAGTTGACTTTTGTTTATATTTCCCTGATGCATTGTAGCGCCCCTGCTCCTTGATGCTGCTGAACTTCCGGAACCTTCTACCCTAGTGAGGGTTGTGGGAAATGCATGATTGCCATCTTGTGGCACCAAATGTTTCTGGCAAGGATCTGTGCAGTCTCCATCCTTTCTGAGTAGCAACAATCTCCCTTCAATTCCCAGGAAATCCGGTTTTACTTTTTGTCCAAAATTTCCAAGTTAGTTTATTTTATGTTAAAAAAAATAAAATCATACAGTTGAAGTTCTTGGATGGACTCCAGTCTTGTTCACCCTCATTATATTCAGTTAGGATCCCAAAGTTGTGACAATTGGAGAAAAAGATAATATGCATTTTAATAACTTTCTCAAGTGCAGAGTACCTAACTTTCCTTGTGATTTATGTGGGCAAGGCAAAAGAAACCTTACATACACATTCAGAAATGTATTATTTAGTGTCACTGAGCTAGCAAAATCCATTCAAAACTTTGTTATCAATCCAGGTGAAATGAATGTGAATGTCTTAAACCAATCAGTTGTTGCTAATTCCTGTTAATGAAGTAGTTAAAATTCACATACACAAATTTTCTGCATTTACTTGTTTCTCTTGTGTTATGCTTGCCCTGTCTGTACCCCTGGGCGTCCAAAGGCCACCATAGGGTAGGAGAAGTCTACTTCTCCAAAAAGAGATAGGTAGGTGGTTATACCAAGTTTTCAGTGTCTTATATTCTTCACCAGAAGAACATACTATTGATGGTAAAGTTTTCCTTCCTCTTTGCTCTTAATTTCACCCTGGATTATTTTTCTTTGTTTGCTGACATGATCTGCTCACTGACTCTTCATTTACTGGCCAGCAGTTCCACATTGTCTCCAAGTTTTACCACAAGTGTTTTACATCTCCTGGAATCATGCTATGTGTTTTCTTTATTATCTCTAGACACAGTATTATCTTATTTACAAAGCTGCATACCTGTAGTGAACACAGTTTGGCCACCGGCATCAGTGTCTGGATTTTCAATGTTTTTTCAACTATCATTTGGTTGTACTTTTGGGGTCCCTCATACAATCCTGTTTTGACAACAATCTTCAAGATATGCCTTGCTGATAAAATTACTGATGTTATATTAACACAACCTAGTTGTGCATGTCCTGGTTCTTGGGTCACTGAACTCTAAATAACCATCTCTCAGCTGACAGATGCACAGACAATGGTTTGGTAACCAGCAATTATGAATACCTATTGTGGCATATCACTAGTACCTTATCAGGATCACAATGCCACAGTCTTACAGATTAGTCAGCAGCTGTATTTATTGTCTTCTTTGTGATATGATGGTAGATGAACAGGTCAGTCTAAAGCAGTTGGTCAATTAAATATTTGGATGAAAGTCTTCCAAAAAAGAATATGGATACATCTTTTCACTATTTCTGCTGAATTTTCAAGATTTTTCTTTCAACATCAGATCTCACTGCTCACTTTGCCAATCTCTCTGTAAAAGCAGCAAAGGATCTGGTTCCCAAAGCTGAAAGGTACCTGTCAGTAATGAGCATAGGTGATGGGGCAGCTGGAACACAGCAAGAGGACACTGAGTGGCACAGCAGCCACAACAGTTCTGTCCCACAACTGTAGAGGCTCTAAGATGCTCTAATATATTTAGAGTGCTAAAACAAAATAAACTGCTTTTGCCCTCTCTTTGGATATGCAAACTGTATCCCACATCTGATTTGTGTGGAGCACAAAGTTTCACAATTAGTTTTCACTTCTGAAGCTCTTTTTAATCTGTCCCTTCTCCTTCTGTAACCAGCACTGCTCATTCACTATCAAGATGAGATTCCTGCTTGTCATTAGCACCCATTACTCAAGTATAAATTTTTCTACCAGCCTGGAAAGAGTTCATAGAATAAATCATTATTCCTCCTCAAAACTTCCTGAAAACAGGTTCTGCAGGGAGTCCAAAACTCGTCATAAGATGTTATAAGATGTCATAACTTGTTATAAGATGGCTGTTTGAGGCTCCTGACTGTTAAGTGTATGATTTAGTCTCACTATGAGACTCCCAATTGCATTTTCCTTGTTTCTCTATGTTTATGGTACCATTTTCAATCTCTTGTGCTTAGCTTATAAGCTTTCTGTTGCTGAGACTGTTAATTATTTTATGTTTTTACACTGTGTACTGATTCAATAAATTAGATCTCTATGTGTTACTGTCAAGTGTATCTAAAAAGTTATCTAAATATGCTTAAGAAGACCTTGGATTAGAGCCTCTTTCTGTCCTTGTATAGTTGTTACTTTTTAGAGTGGTGTTTAGAGTTTCTTTCAGACTGGGAACTAGGAAAGAGTTTGACTCTTTCTGTGCTGGACCACTATAGCATGGCACATCATCTGCTATGATGTGTTTAACAGCACTCAGTGTGGTAAAATTTCTGGTGGCAGAAACCAAGAGTAGATTATTCTGGATTCACAGTGGCAGGACTTGAATGGTGTTCACTGCAAATGTCTGGATAACCTGGTGACTAAAAGGGTGAATTTCCCAGTTCCCAGTATCTCTCATAATCAGTACTCTATTTAAAAATATATATACAAATGGAAAAGAACTTCTCAACATGTATTCTTTTAATCTCTGCTATGTTTGAAAGAGCCATTTCTACAAAGCCTGTTACAATAGGTGTGCTCCCAGTGAACCTGAACATTCCTGAGTCTTCTGTGTCTCATTTTTTTTTTTCAGATTAATCGTGCCCCAAGCTTTGGAACGGATCAGAAAATAGACTATGATGTAAAAAAAGGTGTTCTGCTAAATGCATTAAAGCTTCTCAACATACGGTACTTTGTCAATTTTTCTTCAGTCCAGCTGTATTTCTCTTGCTTTGACTTTTTTTAAAATTTGAATTGAACTCAGAGAAAGTGAAAAACCTTTTTTCCACCTTCATATTTTCAAAATGTAAATGTTTCCTTTGCTGTCAGTTTTTCTGTAGAAATTAACCTAAATTTAATTTTTTTTTTCATGCATATGTGCTTGCAAAAATGAATGGTTATAGTAATTTCTCTACTTATTTTAAAACGTTTTCAAACACTTCTTGAAGTTGGCCTATGTATGCAGTCATGGGTGTGTGACCATAAAGGAAATTTGTTTGAGTAATAGCGTCACATTCAGTCCAAAGCCACACCCCTCTGGAGGTAAACTTTGTAGTTGAGATATGTTGAAAAAAATCTACTCCTCAGGAAAATAGCCATGTTTGTACATTAAATTATAACGCAGAGTCAATACAGTATCCCTTAAAGTGTGAAACTACTGTAGCCATGAAAGTTAATATAAAAAAAAACTTAATGAATGTTTCAATTCTAATATATGATAAACACGCGACTGATGGGAAAATACAGATTATGTACTTGATATGAAAGTGCATTGCACTGACATTTCTTAATATCATCTGTGTTTCAGGAGAAGTGATAAAAGTAGAAATTTAGCCCAACAGAAGGCTGAGGCTCAAAAAAGACTGTATGGCCAAGGTTCAGTGAAAAAACTCTTGCCAGGTTCCTCAGACTGGGAGAAGCAGCGCCATACACTGGAAAGGAGAAAACAAGAACTGGTAGGAAGGGGAAAAAAGTGCTGTTTCTTGTTCATGGTATATACTCTCTTTTGTTTTAATTGTCTTACTTTCTTGATTTGTAGAAGGAAAGACTTGCACAAGTACGTAAACAGATTTCCAAAGAGGAGCATGAAAATAGACACATGGGGAACTACAGGTGAATGTTTTTGACTGTATTAGTTGGAAGTATTCAATATATTCTTTAGGAACAGTGGAAACAAATATTTGTGGTAGATGATAATTTTCTGCCAAAAATCTGTAGGCATTTGTAGAACACATATATATATATGTACATCAGGTGTCTTTTTTCAGACAGTTCTTTTCTTAATTCCATTTTTTTTCCATGGAAATTCCACTTAGGAATTAGGAAACATCAGTCACCCTTGAAAGACACGATGGTTCACATTCAGTGTACCAAGAATCATGATTGTTGTTGTGGATGTGTTCTCTAATCACATGTGATCATTCTTATCTTGATGGCAGGGGTGCAGAATGATTATTCCCCTGTAAAAATATCATATTTTAATTGTATCTCTGAGGCTTGCCAAAAATAAATTCATAAACGTTATGGATGCTTCTATCATTTTGAATAGAGTGACATTTGAAATAATTTATTTGTATTTTTGCACTTTGACTCTGGATCTCAGTAGGCTGAACTGTATGTACCTTCAGATTTCTTGGTAAAATATGTTCAAAAGAGAGCTTTACATTGTCAGTTACAACAGGCATTGACCAGAAAACAAAATTTTTTTTTGGTGATGTTTTTATTTTTATTTCTTGATGTTTGCTTCATTGGGAAGTGAAAGCATGGCCTCGGAATAGTTGGTGAAAGGAAGCAGTGTATGGCTAGGAAGAGATAATGGGAATATTTGCCTGCTCTTTAAAACATTCATCCAGGGTGTGAGAGGTCTTAGTTCACATATTTTATTGTGAACTAGTGAGAATGCCTTTATTGCTTTTCTTCATTGCTGCCTTTTTTTGAGCAGATGTTCTACAATTCCCAGTAAAATTCTCGTGTAAACAGATAGATATTTCTGTGAAATTCGCATTTTTGATGACTTCACAATTTGCTTGCAAAGAGTCTGTGTAACTTTTAATTACAGTAATTTCACAATTATAAGCTGCACTGAATATAAGCTGCACTACTGGGTTAGGCTGGATTCTTCAATGAAAAAGGTGTGGCTTAGAATCGTGAAATTACTGTACATATTTTTTTGATGTGAGGACCTAAACTAATAATTAAAAAAACCCTCTAGATGTACAATGAAGTGATAAAGTGGTTATTTTCATGCTACTAAAAGAAAGAGAGGCACTATGATGCTTTAATGTTTTTTTTTTTTGCTAACTTAAGTGTCTAACTTATTAATTGATCACATTTTAAGATGCTTATTCAATTCTTGACTGAAAATCAGACACATGTTCTCTTTATTTATTTTTTGGGTTACTATAAATCAGTAAAAACACATATTAGTTTCCCCTCAGGAAAAAGTAAAGTGTCACTTAATGAGGAATCTGCACTTTTAAAAAAGCAGAACAGCTTTGTGTTTTCTTATTACCATGTCTTTGGGAAAAGGTTGAAGGATCAGCAGAACATGAGAAGGAAAGTAATTTTGGCTAGAGGAGAAGAGGAATTTCATCTGAGCGTTGTGCAGTATTTTCTCAATGTGATATTCCTCTGTAGAGCAGGACTAGCTTGTGTCAGGCATTGGCATAGAATCGTGGAAATTTTGGAAGCTAGTATTGCCGAATGGATTAATATTACACTCTGAATAAAAATACAGAGTAACCTCAGTCAAACTCAGGAGTTTTGGATTTAATTTGTGAATATCATCTCATCAATTGGCTTAGTCTGTGTCTGTCTGCAAGCACAGCAGGTTCCAGTAGGAGTCTTGGGGCAGCTGAAGTAGGAGCCACACTTTTGAGCTTACTTTTGAAATAATGAGGAATTGGAAAGGATGTACGTAACTTTGAAATGGCCTTTAGCTGCAGTCTGTTTCTAGATACATTAAGAATATTACTCTTTCTTTAAAGCATTCCTCTATGGTACTTTTTCTGCAGTAGAATCAACACCATTAAAAGGTGTTGACTGAAACTAAATTAAAACCTAAATCTCCTTTAGGGGTTTAATGCAAACTGGAAGCATCTTCATTTTGTTTTACAACTGTTCTGAGACTAATGGTATCAAAACATCCTTTTTAAAAATGGTAATAAAATCCTCATGACAGATACCTTTTCAAGGAGAAAACGTCTAAAAAGGAAGAACAAGAAAAAAAAACCCGTAAAAACTTCAGAAAAGACTCACAAATACATAAAGTCACATAATGTCATGCACTGTACAAATGGTGTCCATGTCTTGCACAGTGCAGGCAAAATTAACTTATGGGTTACTCCTTACAATATATTAAAAATTAGTCTTCCATCTTAGCCATATTTCTGGCTGTGTTTCAGGTATTCATGACAGATGTATTGAAGTGGTTTTCTTCAAATCCCGTTGTTGCTTGATGAACATGAATAAATCACCAAGTCCTGCTTCTGATATTGCCATAATCTCCTTACCTGTGATTTTAGAGAATAATGGCATAGCTACTCTAATGGAAAATCAGTCACTGTATATATCCACATACCATTTTTTTCCCTTTCCTATAGCACCTATTTCTTCCTGTTTTTTTTTTTTTTTGGAGGATTTAGCATTCAAGTGTAGTACATACTCAATCTTTAATTCATATCCTGCCCATGAGATCAAAGTGATTATTCTTATTTTCACTGGTTTGTGTCCTTTGATGGCTAATACACGTTGTTTTGTGTCCTTTTATTGCTAATACCAATCTTGTGGTTCTGAATTTGGCATAAAATATTTTGTTAATATTTCATGAATCATTCACACCTGTATGCATCACTCACACACACTAAAATTTCTGAGCACTGTAAAACTGGGTTTTGGTACACCTCTGGAATGACCTTTATGGTATTTCTTTTGACTGGCTAATTGCTAGTTTAAACATTTAAACATTTAAACATAGTGTTGTGTGAATTAAAAGTAGATTTAGAGAGCAGTGTTCAGAGTATATGTTTTGTGATCTGAGAGTATATAATTATTATGGATGGGATGCATACATGTTAAAAAAGAGATGGTGTATTAGTGACATTACTTTTGTTTGATGAACACCTCAGCTTTCATCTTAAACTCTTCTTTTTTCCCTTTTCAGGCGAATTTACCCTCCTGATGATAAGACATTACTTGAAAAGTATGAGAGTTTGTTAGCTACTGCTTTCCAGACATTTCTTGCTGGAAGAGCAGCTTCACTTCAGCGGGAAATGAACAACCCCTTAAAAAGAATGAAGGTACTGAAGCACACCGAGTACTGACTTTAAGAGTTACTTATCTTTGAATTCGTGACTCATGGATTAGTTTCACTATAATCATGTAGGATGGCTAATAAATATCATTTGATAATGTTCCATGATCTTATTATTATTCTTTGTGCAGCTTGTGGGTCAGATTCTTGAATCTGGATGAACTACAGTCGACCCAGGGTGTAGACAGGCTAGATGGCTTTAAGCTATCCCTGATCCTCAGCCTTACCCCTGGCCAAACCAGAGGTTGGCAGAAACTGCTTTTGAGCTGGTGATTCCCTCCTTCTTACTCTAGTAATGTTCCCAGCCTATTCATTCACTTGTATGGACTGGAACAAGAGATATCCTAAAACCAGCTCCACTAGTTTAAGGATTTAAGGCATCCAGAAAAATTTTACCAGATTTGCCTACTTATTTAGTCAGAGGAAATCAGAAAACAGCTGTATTAATAACAAGCTAATGTGATGTAGTTTGGAATCTGAGAAATAATTTCGCATCTTTGTAGTTGGCATCATCCAGCAATTTTACAGGAATCTCTGTTCAATCCTTTCTTCAGACTTTTTTTAAAAAAAATGTTAGGACTTGATTTTAAACTTCATTTTCATGTTGCTTGCAAGGAGAGATGCATACATGAAAGGAAATATTTCTGTTTCCTCCTGTGGAGGAATTCATAGTCCTATTTCAGGATTAATAATGAGACTAGTTTCAAATCTCTACCAGTTTCTACTTGAATTTTTGAAGGACAGGATATGTCCTGCTTTGAATTAAGAGTAATGGAATTCCCATTTCTAGGAGGAGGACATTTTGGATCTTCTGGAGCAGTGTGAAATAGATGATGAAAAGCTAATGGGAAAATGCACCAGGCAACGAGGACCTAAGGTATTTGGCTTCTAGATACTAATTTTTAGATTTCACTTTATAGACAGGTTTTCTGAGAATTTTAAGAGGGGAATTTAGTTAGCTGATCTTGCTGAAAGTTTTCTTCCTCAGACTGCCATTAACCTTTTTTTTTTTTTTTTTTTAAAGTATGAATAGAGGTATCACTACCATTTGTCCAACTAAATCCCATTAAATTTTTAAGGGGATATGCAATCCTTCTTTCCTTCCCTAAACCATTTGGAGGAACTGCCATGCATGGCAACAACTGCTGTATGAGAGATGGATTTCGGTGTGTGAAAGGATTTTTATATCAATAGTGGATCTCATAAGAATGCTTTCTTCTCTAATTTATTAGTGCCAAAATTAGGATTTTTGAGATCATGGGATAAAAGGCACTGTGGAAAGTCAAATAATGAATTATAATTTTGATATATCTGTAGCTTGTTCCCTTGCTAATAGAGTTTTACAGTATATCTTGGAACCCATTTTGTATCCAAAATCTGCTTTTAATGTGAATGTATATTATTTTTAGCTTAATGCTTTCTGCTTGTGTGCATAGTTCATGTGAGTCTTTGCCTTAAATAAACTTATCTCTAAGCCAGTAAAGATAAATAGTTTGGCCTTGGGTGAAATAAGCATGTTTTTTATATCCTGTAAACATTTTAGGTCAAGTCTGCTTAGAAGAGCCTACATCTCTGTTCTGAGCTTTGATGGATTTGTTTATGGATGCATGTAAATTTTTTTACAGCATTTTATGTTTCTGATGACATGGTGTACAAATCTGTGGATAAATCTGCACAAAATGAATGCTGAAAATTGTTCTGAGCTTGAAGAAGTTCTTTAAATATGTGCAAGAATCCAAAGAACTGCATCTTATTACAGGCATGCATTCTGGAAAGAGGATCTACATGCTCAATCTGGTATTAAGACAGATTTGCAGGGACCTCATTAAAATATGGGGATTTTGTGAGCTCGTGCTTTTACCGCAGTGGATTCATTTAAACAAGAGAAAAAAAACCCAGTCTGTGCTAGCAGTACACTCAGTCCACATTCTTGCAGAGATTCTTTTCCTTGAAATTTTGTTTTCAGTTCTTTAACATGGGGTCAGTAATTCAAGTTTACCATCTGAGTCACATTTTTGCCTTTTTCCAGAAGCCTGTCTTTTCCCAGCAATCCTTGGAGAGCATCTGCCTGTTGGCCTGTATGCACACTGACTTGTTCTACCTCTACACTCCTTGCTCACAAAGCATCCCCAGGCTGGAGGCTGTAACATTTAATTAAGCATTAATAGAGTACTAAGCCCAAACTGAGAAACCTCTCTCAATTAGTTGAAGATGAATTTTGATTAATTTATGAGTAAGATTATATGCCATGGTCTTTTATAGCAGGCAAATGAGTTGTGTAGCTTACAGCTGCCTTACTGGTACAATATTGTTTCCACTTAGAGGAAAAAGAAAGAATTGCTTATGACCAAAATTTCCTCCCCCTCCCTAAAATTAACGAAATCAAAACAGAAAAATGAAAATAGCTTACTCAGGGAGACTGTTTCTTTTCCTTGCACTGTGCAACACTTCATGCTATGCCGGATTCTTATTCCTGCATCTTTTTTACAGTTCTGATACATTTCGCAATCATTTAAGCCTTGCCTACAGTGAAGCCATGTAAGCAGAGATTTCCCTGGTTGCATAATGTCCTGTGTGTTTCCTTTGAAACACAGATGCCCATGCAGATGGTCGTGGTATGTTTTTCCAGAAGAACGTCACCTCCTCCCTGTAAGGGTTAGGATGCATATGGTCAATCATATGCATTTAATTGGCCACCTCTTTGTACAGAGGATGCTATGAGATGTGTAACATCTAGATATAAATATCTATACAGAAATTTGATGAGGGAGGCAGGCAGTAGAAAAGACTATTGCCTGTCAATCTGTCAGGTAAGAGAATAATCCAGCATAAATCTCATCTTGAAACCATAAAATCCTACAAATAAAGAACTATTTGCATATGCAGAATCTAAAAGAAAAAAGAAACCCAAGAAAGCAACCACAGGACCGGTGCTTTCCACATCATGTAACCCAACATGAAAGGTTCTTTGAGAAGATCATGGAGTCTGTCCTCCCTTAAATTCAGTGGCTGCCCTGCTGACAGAAGGTCCTCTTAGGGTAGATGCACTGGCTTTGGTTGCACTCCTCCTTGGGGAAAAACCCATCAGTCAGGACTCAGAAAACTAACAAAACAACTGGACTAGTTAGGAAAGAGAGGTGTGTTCCTCCTCATGTTTCTCCATACATAGAAACGTACATAAACATCTGTATTTCCACATACATATCCATACATAGGAGAGCTTGAGGGCTATGTATAAATAAATACAAGCTTTGCATGTAACAATTACTCGATATTTGCTAGGAATTTCAGCCTTATTTTTATTTGAACATGATTAGGAGCTCAGTGCAGGAAAAAAAGAAATAATGATTTTCACAGAATGAAGGCATTTTTCCCTGCACTCAAATTATTGCTGGGTTTTGCATAGATGGAGAAGTGCATTCTGGAAATGTCCGGTTTATTTAGAGCCTCTAGAGGGCTCCTGGCACCTACACACTGTCAGGGTTACCCATGTGTGCAGGACAATGGACTAAGGAGCTAAAATATCAGATATTGTAGAGGAAATGAGAAATTAATTTTAATTTTTTTGGTATAAGATCAGATGAGTTTAATCACAGAAAAATTGGGTTAGCATGAGGGTAAAATCAAGGTGATTACATGTGCTAGGCAGTCAGATATCTCTTTGAGAGATCAGTTTATACCCAGATTCAGCTATTATTTGTCATTGCTTTTCATAATTTCTTTGATCTTTCTTTTTATTCTTCTTTGTGAATTGATATTGTTTACTGTAGAATGTGTGAGGAACATGTGTGTGATAAGTGGAATAAGATCTATCTTAAAACCCCTCTGAACTGTGATTGAAAATGTTTGTAATACCTTGTGTAACTCCTGAGGAATGTCTGATCAATATGTCTCCATCATACACAGCATTTCATGATAAGAAGAGCTATTTTTAATAAAGTGGTATGTGCTGAGGCACCTCACTTTTATCCCTTTGGCAGACAGATACATATCAACATATTCTTTGTGTAACAACAGTTGTCAGGGCTCTCCTCAATGCAGTATTCTTCTCTAACTTCTTATCTGGTCTAACAGCTTGGGATGGTATAAGCAGAGTATTAGTGGCAGAAATCCCTTCCATTCCTTGTCTGGAATAGAAGTTTAGGTAGCATCTATTAAGTATATCTTGCAGCAACAGGAGGTTTTGGGGTTTTTTTCTGTTAGACTCATAATAAACCTAGGTGGCATTGCATTATGCTAAGACGTTAGGAAAATTTAAATTCTTCCTGAGAGTTCTTTTTCACTTTGACTCAAAATATATCCAAAAATTATGATTTTA
>VRYO01002482.1:2714504-2743634 GCA_009812075.1 Sialia sialis
GATTCTCCAGTGAAAAGGGTGCGGCTTATAATCGTGAAATTACTGTACTTTGGTCACAAAACTATTCCCAGGCTTATTGATGGTATTGAAATAGACAGAATCCAAGACACTCTGGAGTCTGATTCTCTCCAGGGATTATGAAGGGAACAGAGAGGTCTGAGTTAAGAGGACATCCAGATATTTAAAAGCAGATATTTAAAAGCAGGCATGATGAATCCCACCTTCCTTCCATGCCCCAGTTCAGTAGGATGTGCAAAGGTGTCAGCAGTCTGGTAAGTTGGATGTGCAGCTGTCTAGCACTGTCCTGAATGCAGCTCAGCTCTTGCATTTAAATGTAGTCTGTATGTAATAAATCCATGGCATGTCTATAAATGTTTCTATTTTAAATATCTTGCTGATTATTTTCTTACTTACTGATTTCACTACACTGTCTCCTTCCAGGGACACTACTATGGTTTGATCCAGGGTCAGACTGAGCTTAAACAGACATTGAACCAAAGGCAGTTTGTAGTTTTACAGAACATTTTAGCTCTTTATAAAATAGATGGTATTTTAAAGGGAGTGGAAAAAGAAGATATACAATACTTCGGTTAATTAAGTTGCTTCTGGCCTTAATTGTGTCAATTTTTTTTTTCTTTCTACCCTTTCTGTCATTAAAACGAGCTAGTATTGAACAGACTGAAAAAAACAGAAATGAACCTTTCTGTAATAAAAACAAAATACTTTGATTTGGCTTTGCAAAATGTTACTAACAGAAAGAACATATACTAGAAGTGAGCTGATGAATGCTAACGAACAGAAATGAACCCCCAGATCTCTGTAGGAATGCATGCAGTCATATGTATAGGGATAGCTGTCTGGACGTGTGCAGGGCATCAGCCATGCCTGGGGTTTCAGTTGTGCAAAATGTCTTTGATTTACTTGGAATGCTCTTTCCTAGGTTTTGGATATAGTCAGGACAAGTGTCCGTGCAGTTCTTCACCATGTCTGGAAAGCTCCAGACGTTGAAAATTTACATCTCTACCGGCTTTTTAACCGTGTATTCAATCGTTTACTTTGGAGCCATGGTCAGGGCCTATGGAACTGTTTCTGTAATTCAGGGTAAGCCAAATTTTCTTTTCTTCTTCTTCAAACTTTACATTTACAATCAATGCTGGCATATTTTGTTGCTCATTTTCATTCACAAGAATGATGTAATACATTGAACTTGTTTCAAAAGCACCTTAACATATACAGTAGAATTAAATTTAGCAAGTAAGGCCAACCTTTTCAGAAATGGCATCAAACATTTAGTAATGTATTTACAAATTTAATAATCTAAGGAAAAAAAAATCTAATATTCAAAATATTTCAGCCTGAAGTCAACTCTTTTACTGGATGGTGCATGATTTTAAGGCTAGACCTCTGAGTCAAACTTGCCATTAGCAGAAATCATTGTATCTCCATCTCGTAAGAGAGTTCAGTCACAAGTGCAGCTGACATCTCACACCAGATGCAGCCTCACTTCTGTGATTTACTAATAAACAGTTCAAATTTCTGTGCTTGATTACATTTACTGTTTCCATACTTGTAGAAAGTTAAGTATATGCGAAGTATGAAATGTCCATGTAAGCCGGTGTTCTTGGTTTGGGTGGCAAATACAGGCTTTCTACAGTGAAGAAAAGGTCTGGACATTGAAATAAGTTCAATAAGCTACACCTCAAAATCTGCATTCCTGAAATCAAAGGCATTGGAAGTAATATAGATTTGGGGGATCATATCAAGGGCATGAAACAATTCCTCCCACCCACCAATTTATTAATAAAATAAGAATACATTACCGAGAAGAAATATATTGCGTACAAAAAGGAAATTCTCTCTGTTAGTATAGAAAATGTATAAAAAGTTGGAGAAGGTTTTATTAGCTTGCATAAGATGTTCTAAGACATGTATTGAAAATGAACTACAAAATTAGTATGCTGCTGGATATTGTATGTACAAAGGAATCAAGTCAAAATGTTGTTCACATATAGTCATTTATGGTATGTGGAGAACTTGCACGTTACCCTTGTTAATTGTTTCCCAAGAAAATGGATAACAAGAAGAAGAGGGATCTAAGGGGTCCAAAAATTCAACAAGTCTTTTACCATCATCTTCTTATTGCTGAACGCCTGTTGTTGGGCAATCTGTTCTTTACAAATTTTTCTTTTATTCATGCTAGCAGAAGTGTGTGAAGTCTTGAGTACAAGCTCAATTCTTTTGTTGTCGTAAAATATTATAAGTGAGCTATTCTTTGACAAAGATCCAGTTCCTTGTAAGAGGAGTTGTTACATAAAAGATTCTAAAAATATTGTAAAAGTAATATTTAAATATCCAGTATGTGTAGCAATCGCTCTATATGTGTATATATATGTAATACACTTGTTACAGATAATACAGAATTCATGGAAGAAAACAAAAAGGCTTTTGCACTTTGCCAGTATGTTGTTTATTCAGTTACAAGCATCCTACTTGCCCCATAACACACAACTGAGAACTCATGACAGCACCTCTGTAGCAGAGGCCAACTTCTCATCACTCGTCCCCAAGAGTTCATTGTGCCATTTTAAAGAACAGATTGGAATAAACAAAGGGCATGTGTAGAATCTGGAGAAACATGTTGGGAAAGGGGTATTAATGTGCTGATTCAGAAACAACATTACTATATGAAAATATATTAAGGAGTGTAGTATGTTCACTATTTGCAAGATAGATGTCTTGGGAGAAGAGTGGAGCTAATGGCCTTAAGGTATCCTCTTGCTGGTTAGATCTCTGCTAGGTATGCGCTATTTTAATGAAAAGAAAGAACAAAGAAAATCTCTGTGAAAAAAAGATGATGTAGATGGTTTCATAAAGGTTAATTTGTTTTACTGTATAATGAACAATTAAAACTAATAGAAGAAAACTAGAAGAACCAGTGGACTTAAGATGGTTATAAAAAGGAATAACACATAATTGACCACACTGCACAATCTAGTATAATGCTCTTTTTTTGTATCTGGTCAGGAGTCCATGATTTCTTACTAATGTATAGAAGCTGAAGCATAACTAATTAAACTTAGGAAACAGAATTCTGATCCCCGTTGATTGCACTATAATGTCTAACATATGGAGGAGGTTGCACAGGCACATTTGTATAAAAGCTCATTAAAATTTGTGTGTATGTTTTTAAAACCCAGCTTTTGTTATTGGGGTAACTACATAGCACTAGTTTATAGTCAGCCATTTGTCACTGAAAAAAGCTTCTTTACTATAGAAAAGTTATCACAAAGTCCAGAACCCAAGGAATTTGTCGGAAAGTTTCTTCTGCAGGATTTCTGAGTATGGAGTGAATTATCATATAATTACGTGTAGCAATGTGAATCTGTTGGATGAAGGTAGTACTTATACTCTCATCTTGCTACTTACTCCAACATGACTTCATGAGGAAGGACTGAAGACAGCAGATTAATTTCTGTATAAAAATACATGTGGACAGTTCCCTGACAGAAAACAATTGAGAAAAAATGTCAAAGAAAAGCAGTAATGTGACTCAATGGTCTTAAGAGGTCATTTCCAATCTAAATGATTCTATGATTAATGAGTTTGTGACATTAAACAGTTTTGATGTATATAAACAATACTTCTTAAACAATTGTATGAATGATAATTAAGGACAAATGCTTGCATCATTGAAATTTATGTTTGTAATGAAAATTCTGTAGGACTGAATGTTTTCAGCTGGAACATGCCATCTAGTCAGAGGAGCCAGGCTGATGAATAAGTTAGCTATAAATACAGCTCATCTTTAGTCATTAGTCGTTAATGGTCTCAATTCCATCCTAATCATAGAATCATTGACTTAAAGATTGTCTAGTCCCAGCCCCCAGCCATGGACAGGGACACCTCCCACTAGACCAGGCTGCTCAAGCCTTATCCAACCAGGCTTTGAATATTGTCAACATTGGGGCATCCACAGCCTCCCTGGGCAACCTGTGCCAGTGTCTCATCACCCTCACATTGAAATGCAGCCCAGTTTGAAAAAATCTTGCTAGGCAGGAGTGAGCTTCTTGGTTCTGTGATGATGTTTTAAGGATGGACTTTCTACACTGGCATTGTGAAATCTACTGCTGCTCTCTGTGGGCAAGGCTAAATTGGCCTGGATGCTATGTTGAAGCCAGATGCAGCAAATTTTCCTCACTCTGTGAAATGCTTCTTTCATACACAAACAAAAAAGCTCAGGCTTACAAACCATCTGTGCTACTGGATAATAATTTTGTCAAAAAAAGTCTTCACAAGCGTCATGCAGCCTTTTAAAACAGATTGAATGATCTATAATTTGGTCAGAATTTTGCACAAACAAGAATGTTGAGGTGTATGCAAAGAACTATTGCAGTCTTCTGTGATGAAACACACCTGGTTTATATTGCTTTGGTAAGTCTTTTCTTTTTCCCAAAGAAAAATGGCTTATTAAGAAAACAAAAGGAATTTTTCTATAGATATGCTTTGCAAGTTGCACTTAATTGTAGATAACCAACCCCCATGTGACCAGAGGAAATAATAAGCAGTATTTGGATGACTAAACTGAGAGACTCTACTCTCTTCATGCAATGTTTTGGATAAGGAAGCAGAGCACATACTAATCTGTAAATCAAATTCATATTTGTTTCTTAGTATCATGTACTCAACATAGAAATGTGGCCATTTGAAATAATTTCTTAATTCCTTTAATATCATAATTTCATTCTGGTTAAAAAGAATAAGTGTTTTGTGCTATTCCTGCTGTAAGACAAGTATACAATTTTGTGACAGTAACTCTTTATGTGCTAAATCTAAGTAATGGCCCTGTAAACAATTCAGGGAACAAACCAAATGAAAAATGGCAGTGGACATTTCTCATATAAAGATTAACTTTGTGTTTTGGACTCAGCTTTTGCCGGTATTTGTGTTAAATAGTATAAACCTTTCCTGTACACATGCAAGGTTGTGCTTTTTCTCTTGTTCCTCTGTTGTTAAATCTGATATAAAAGCAGTAAAGCTCTTAGATTGCAATTTGTGACAGACACCATGAATTTGTTTATTTTTCTGTAATAGGAGCTCTTGGGAAACTATATTCAGTAAAGGCTCAGAGGCAGTGACTCCTGAGCAGCTCCAGTGCTGCCAGCGAATAGTACAGCTTTGTAAATACTGCCTGCTGGTAGTTTACAAACAGTCATCAGATTCAAGAGGATCCCCAACTGGGATGAGCCACCACTGGGATGATACAAGGTATACATCTGAATATTTTCCTCATAAATTATATATTTAAAGGATAGTACTGGAACAGGTTTTAGTTCATGTTGCTACCACTAAACTTTTCTTTAAGTTTGGTTCCCTCTGTAATTAAGAAAAAAAACCCCAGCAAACTCCCCAACATTTCCCTTGGTCCTGACTTTCAGACATTCTGATGTCACTACCTCAGTCATGAAGTGCTACCAAAAGAAAACGTGACATACACATCCTGTGGGAAAGTACACTGATAAAACTCTTGATTGCCTACTGCCTAATTAGCTGCAGCAAAGGCTTTCCATAAAGTGAACTGAAAATCTCCTTTCTTCCCCTTCTCAGATCCCTCAAAGTCTCTGTTTCCAGATTTGCATTCCTAGAGGTTCCCTAACATGTCAGATACTTCTGGCTTCACATTCGCAGTGGGATGCTATAGGGGCACAGCTCCAGCCAAGGGTCAGGTAAGTGCCATCTGATTTACTGTATTGCACAGTTTTGCAAAGTTGATTTCCAAAACCTATGGATTGAAAGTTTTATTATTCCATCTTACAGATATTTTCAAACCTTGCAAAACAGCATCATATAGTAAAAGAATTATTTGGCACTTACCTGATTCTCCATTGGCTGGTTTACTTCCCCAACTGGATACAACAGGAGTTATAATATTATCAGTATAGGGATTACTGAGAATGCTCCAACTGTAGCAGTCAGCAATTTGCAATTAAACAATCATAGACAGAGAATTAAAGGACAATTTTAAATCACTTAGGATCCAAATTTTATCCCATTTTAATTATTGTGTATATAAAATTACAACTGCTTTGTTTATATAAAATACCTTACAGATATTGTTACATAGAAGGGCTTTATTAGTTAAGTATTATGTGAAAAACAAATTTTTGATGTATTATCTGTTAAACTTATTCTATGACTTTATTGCTTACTTGATATATTTCAGATTAGTTATTTGATATACTGGACCCATGCATTGTTGACATGTGGATCTTAAGACACTCTAATATAATTTAAAGTCAAATAGAAACTGAATTTGTTTGATCACAGCAAAAATAGCCACAAACCACTCGTATTCAGTATTAACATTTACTGAGTTATAGCAGGAGTATGGTAAAGTCATTTGGATTAGCTAAGACTAGAAAATCTCAATGTTTTTATTGCCTTTACTGTTAATACTGAAGAAATTTTTACATCATGACCAACCACAAACCATTCAAACTGATCAGATTACTCTAATGTACTCAGCTAACAGGCTTGCATTTGGAATACAATGAAAGGGATGGTCCAAGAAAACTTTCTCCCATCTCCAGTTTCTGTGTTTCTTTGGATGTTGAATGGAAGTTATTCATAAATTTCATAGGCTTAGAGGAATTTAAGCCCTCTGTAATCCTAAATATCAGTAATGGACTGTCAGGACAACTCTGATTGATTAAAGTTACAGTTTTTAAATTAGTATCCATAAATGTTTCATCTAAAAATGAGTACAGCAATATGCCATTTAACCATGATATTCTGAATTTGTGAAATAAAAGACACATATGGAAATTAATTCTTTTGTCTGTTATGGCCCACAGTTGTAAGGGTAATGAACTACTTTTCTAGAAATGGGAGAGTCACAGTACCAATTCACTTTTCACTTAGGTTTCTGCTTTTAATGAATCTCCATTACCACTACTAATAATAGTTTTCTTGACTCTCCATAAAATTGTGTGGTGCAAGAAAATACTAGAGTATAATGTAGTAAGTGTATGAGAAGTGAATGTTTTCAATCTAATTTGAAGAACTTTGTTTTTTCTGAACACAAATCAATTTTTTATTTTGTTTGTGTTTAAGAAACAAAAGTTTGGGAAATGAAAGCTTTCAGAGTTTACAAATAGATAGCTCTTTGGCTGGGAAAATTTATTTTTACAGAGAGAGATAAAAAAATAATGAACACTGTCCCAAAGTTCTTTAATAACTTTGCAATTTCCTTTTCAATTCCATCTCTTAACTGTAAATACACTAAATAAATATAACAATAGGATTGCTCAAAAACTATACCAAAGTTTCTTAAAAGATTAGTTAAAATCAAACTGTGTAAAAAGTCATAAATTAACAAAAAAAAAATCTACCACTAGGTCCTTACAGCTTGCTAAATGACCTTATTGGTCATGGCATATTATCTGGGAAGTGTGAGAGTTTTCTGCTGTATCATCAAGCAAAGGTAGGACTCAGCCTGGTGACATAGTGAACTGTAAAGCTCACCAGCAACCTGTTCCAAATGAGAATTTACTTTTTCACAAATTCTTTTAAAAATATATTGGTGATAAAGTTCTTCTCAAGCTTAAACAAAGCACATGTGTTCACTTTCTTATACAGGTTGTCTGCCCTTGACACAGTGCCACTGTTTGTATCCATGAGATCAGTCTGACCAGTCTTTTAACTTGTTTGTCATTAATCAGTATGATTCACTAGAGTTGCACAACAATTTTAAAGCAATAATGTATACAATATGTTGTGTTAATCCATCCTAACATTGATGTAATTCATTGTGAAATTCTGATTTAGTATGGATGTTATTTTTGCACACTTAATTGACTTCCACAATTAATTTTTAGGTAATTACAGTATGAAAATATTTAAGAATTAATATTAGGCATATGATAAAAGACTGTTTGTATTATTAGATGAAATAAAAGCTATGAAATTTCCTGTATTTAAAAGGTAAATAGTCACTGATGCGAATTACTAGGTTGTAGGATCATTTCTTCCTTTACTAGAATAGTGATGATAACATGTCTTCTTAAAGCATTAGAGCTGAAAACCAAAGCTGAAAATCTTTTTTGGTCTTTAATCAGTTTTTTTTTTATGATCCAACCTTTTAAAAAATGGTTAATGTCATTTGCCATTTTTGCCCAGTTTAAATTAAACAGGATTCTGTTGTTTACACAGGATTCCACTGTTTATTTATTTCATGGCTTGAAACATAAAAGACTGGAAAGATGTTTGATCCTCGTACAACAGGGTTTAGATTCCTTTTCTGAGTTGGTTTGTGCCTGTTGCCCTCTGTGTTTCATAAATAGCATTTACTGTACTGAATTTCCTGCACGCAGGAATTATAAAGTCTGGCACATTAACAACTAATTCTTTTGCTCTTGAATGTTGCTTTGCCTGTAAACTTTGCTGTATTTTTCATATCCCTTCTAGGTATTTATTGCCAAGACCTACACTGTTCATCCTGAAATCATCCTCATCCAAACTTAGCTGCAGTTCATCTGGAATGCCTCGCCCTAACATTTTGCTCACACACAGATACAGTCACTTGTGAAGTAAAAGGAAAATTGCTCTTTGTAAATAATACCACTCAATTTCTTTTTTAAACTTGTGATGGAGCTAAACATAAGCACTGTTATATATTTCCTACCATCATATTATAATAAAATTTAGCTGAAAACCTACTCTAAAAGCATAGCTTTTCTGGGAACATAATAAACCTTGTTAAGTTGTTTACACACACATGTGAATGTGTAGATCTTGCTAGGTTTATAAGTAATTCCTTCCTACTAGAAATGTTATTTTTGCTGCAGAATATATAAAATGGAATTGTTCTTGAAGATTCTATTACAGTATTACATTATTTTGTAAGTACAACACTTTGACTTGAAAATTATTTATTGTAAATTATATTATTTATTGTCTCAAATATAATTTATCCTTTAACAAAGCAGATAACTAAAAAACACTAGTAGAACTGTAAAACTGTAACAGTTATCAAAAATAATCTGATCAGTTCTTGGATATGTTTAAAATAAGCCCCCAAACCCTGTAAGCCAAACCTAAAGCAGACATATTTTTATTTCTCCTTTGAAATTACAGTATCTATTTAATACTGCTATTTTTCTTAAAGGACACAATATAGTATCTTTTAGCCAAAGCGAAGACATCTGGTACACAAACAGTAAAATACCAGTTTAGGCATTCACTTCCTAATTGGATTCTCGTAATAAAATGGAAGTCAATGTTTGTTTCCAGGTTTTCATTCACATGACCTATATCCTGTGCCTTTAGGTTTCCTTTGGGAGCAAGCAGTCATCCTCAGCTCCACACGCATGCATAGTGCATAGTTTTTCTGTTACACTGCATAAGTGGTAAAGCAGACATTTTTAGGAAATACTGCAGCTGTAATGTATTATTTCAAACTTAAACTAATTGGTTTATTGTAGTTTTTAGCATGCAATCCAGTACCTACTGTAGAATGTACCTTTGCAATGGACAGTATTTTCTAGATTGCTGACACTTTTAAATGTTGGAAATCGAATTCATTAGAAAGCTCTCATTCAGATCTAGATTCCTGAGTCTGGCTGAACAGCACAAAACCAAAATGAGCCAGAGCAGGAACCTAGTGTTAACAGGATTTGCAGCCTGAAACATCATTCAGGTTTTGATACATACAGCCATTCATTCCACTCAGCATTGTGCCATGTGAGCCTTATTCATTAGAGAAATAATTATTAAACAAATCAGTTTATCTAGATTTAAAAATAATTAAGTTTTTTAACTGAGTAAAGAAGAGAGTAGTTATTATTTACCAAAGACTTGTGTATTTATGAATCATTTAACCCTGAAACGTGTTTGTAAATTATCAGTGTATTTCAGGTATACTTTAAAATAATTTGGGGGCTAATTATCCTCAGGAGCAAATATGTTAGTGTTTTTTGATATCCAGCAATTTAAAACAAATTTAAAAGACTTAAGAGATTTGAGATTGAAGTTGTATGGAAATGATTTTTAAAGAAGTTTTAGTCTTAGGATATATAAAAACTGGGAATTTGGTTGAGATTTTTGATTCCTGTGCTGTAGTGCCTCAGCTCTAGAATTGCAGAATATATAACAAGAATGTTTGTAAACAAATAAAAAACCCTCTTGAGATTACCAGATCAAAGAAGTCCTTTGGTCTGGTAAAGTCTTTTTAATTTTTGTGGTAATACTAGATCCATAATATAGTATGTTCACATTAATTGTATACCTCTTTTGGTCCATACAGTGACTATTAAAGCATACTCTGGTTATCTGTAACACCTAATAAATGCTGTAAATTTTCTCTTCTTGGAGGAGGCTTCCATTGTATTGTACTTTTTGCCATAAGGATAAGATCAGTTTCCAGCTTAGTGTGCCAGACTTGAACAGAACTTTAGGATAAGAGCTTCACGTCTTTTTTTTAAAAATTTTTTTTAACTTCACTATGATTTCTGTTTTTGAATACCAGTGCTGGGCCAGATCAGTCTGTACAGAATACTCTGCCAAAAGAAAGAGGGCTATTAACCATACCTATGGACAAACCTAGGAAAAAAAATACATTTAGCATGTACAAAAGCGGACCTGATGGTGGTTTACGTCTGACATGACTTAATGTATTTGTATTTCTGGTAACTTTTCCTAACGTGGTCATGTGTTCCTAATAATGTGTGAATCAATACCTTCAATAAACATCATGCTACACTTTGCTGCAGCTCCTCGGAACCAGTGTGTGCTCTGCGGGTGAGTTACGGGCTGCATCTGTAGCCCAGCTCCATCGGTGCCGTAGATGGGAGCAGTTACCCCTTTCCTCTGCAAAGAAGCAGCAATTCGCTTTGTGACCACACCAGCGCTCCTGGAAAGTCTCAGCTGGGGGCCCTGAGCTCCTGCAAGCCGTGCTGTGGCAGCACCCGCAGCCTTTGGAGCAGCGGCTCCGCCCGCCCTCGTCCCGGCCGTGCCAGGCTGGCTGTGCTTGGGGAGAACCGGGCCTGGGGCTGCGGCAGCGCCATGGCACCCGCTCTGTGATGCGGCAGGAGCACGGATAGGTGCTACCAGCCGTGATCTTTACCCGGTTAAGACACTACTGAAGAGGTAATGGGTTCTGTAGTGGTGTATCCCAGCACCTGGAACGCGCCCGCTCCGTGTCCTGCTCCCGGCGCCGGGAGAGAGAGGAACGGGGCAGCGCCGAGCTCCTCGCTTTTCAATAGCGGGACTGCCGGAATCCCCCCTGGTGGGTAGTCAAAAATATCGCCCTGTTCTGTTTTTATTCCCCGTGATACGGTGCTCACAGTTAACCAGTCAGGAGCGGGGCTGGGCCCCGGCCCGGCGGGGCTGTGCGGGAGCAGCGCTCACCGGGGCTCGTACTGCCCCAGCGTAGAGATGGGCTCGGATACACCAATTATTACAAATTACGAGGACTTCACGTGTTATTTCAGGTCCAGAGCAAGGCAAATACCTTTCTGAAACCATTACTTAAATGTTATTTAAAGTACATCACAAGAACACCTATTTGTAGACCTTGGCCTTGGATTATTGTGCCTAGAAAAAATGTCTTATTATACAAAAATTGGTCTCTATGTGCTGATTCTCTGTACTGAAAAGTAAAGAAATTAGTCCGTGTTTAAAATTATATCTGAAAGGTTCCTTATCTGGTCTAGGAGGTCCAGACCAACAGCGAGAAGTGCCGAGTCCTGTTGCTGGGTCACGGCAGTGCCACAGGCTTGGGGCAGAGTGCCTGGAAAGCTGCCTGGCAGAAAGGGCCCTGGGCCTGCTGGGTGTGAGCTGGCACAGGCCAAGAAGGCCAATGGCATCCTGGCTTATGTGAGAAGCAGCGTGGCCAGCAGGACCAGCACAGTCATTGTCCCCCAGTACTCGGCGATGGACCTCAAGTGCTGTGTCCAGTTCTGGCCCCTCAGTGCATGGAGGACATGGAGGTGCTGCAGGGTGTCCAATGCAGGGCAGAGGAGCTGGTGAAGAGTCAGGAGGGTAAGTCCTGTGAGGAGCAGCTGAAGGAGCTGGGGTTGTTTAGCCTGGAGAAGGGGGGCTTAGAGGTGGCCTTATCTCTCTTTGCAGCTCCCTGAAAGGAGGGTGTAGGGTCAGGCTGGCCTCCCAGGAAACTGGTGACAGGACAGGAGGACATAGGCTGGTTGTCTCAGGTTGGATATTTGTGGGAATTTCTTCAGAGAAATGGTTAGACATTGAAATGGACTGCCCAGGGAGGTGGTGGAGCCCAGGAGGTGTTTAAGAAAAGGCTGGACATGGCACTTGCTCTAGCTGACATGGTGGTGTTTGATCACAGTTTGGATTTGATCTCGGAGGTCTTTTGCAACCTAATCAATTCTGTGAAAACACTGAATTGCATTGACAGTTATAGCATCTAATTCAGGCGTTAGCAAGTATGAGTATTTGCAAGTTAGCTTGGCATGCATTGTTAAATCAGTTAACTTGAAGCTGTTTCAATGTCAGGAGGAAATAATTTGCTGTTAAATGGTATTCTTACTTGAAAATCTTTCACTTCAGCATTTGCTAAAAAAATTTGTAATTTTTTCTGTATGTGGTAAAATTCCCATGTGTTAGTTGTTATTCTGCATCTGTGTTCTTTGTTCTCTGCCAGCCTCCTCTGTGCAGTTCCCTACATTATTGAAATCTCTTGTTAACATAGAAGAGTCTTTGTTAGTGTGTAAATACCTGTAGCACTTTAGAACTCTTAAGGAAATGGGGGTAATTTTACTATTTACGTATATGGAACAGAAGACTCTGCCCATGGTGGGGAATCAAGGCAGATGCATTCTTGATGTTTTTAACATATCCTCATTTCTTCTTTAAAACAAAGGGCAACATTTTTGCAGAGGGAAATCTGTAAAAATTGAACTGAGTATTGCCCTCCTTTTAACACAGATGCTGTAGCTTATGCTATAAAATAATGCAGTTAAGGCTACTGTGTATGGCCCTGCAGTGTGGGTCAGCCTGCTTTTAGCCCTACAGGGTGAAGTGCAGCCTGTGCCCGGCTCAAAGGGTGTCTGACACGGGTGCCCAGAGTTGCCTCAGCACGCCAAGAGGCTCAGGTGGCCGCACAGCAGTCGGTCCCTGTCAGGACTCATCAGCAGCGTCATGAAGGGCAGGGAAGTGACCCCAGCCTGCCCTTGCTGCTCCAGCTCTGTCACGCAGCTCTGCTGAGTGCCGCGGCACGGATGTTTGTCAGCACTCGCTGCACAGCACTGCCTTTCCAGGCTCAGGGTGCCAGTCATGAGGTAGATTGGAGCCCAAAAAGGGTATAAGGAGTAAGGGGATAAAATCCACATTATCCTGGAGAAGGTTTCTCATTAAAAGTTTTCCTTGCACCCACCTTTGTGGAAATTATTTGCTGTTACGGAAAATTCTGCCATGGCAGAACAGATGGTTTCTCTTAAAGACCTAAGTGGTGCAGTGTCATCTGACTACCTTATATCATTATACCCCATCAGCTGTTCCTTACAAAATTCCCCACAATCCACTGTCTCTCTGGGAATCTTATCAGAAGGACATAGAGGACCTCATTTTCTAAATAGAAGCTTTCAATTTCAAGATTAAAAAAAAAAAAAGTAATTCAATACTTGCATCTCAAACTTCTATGTAGTGCACAGATTTTTTGATCTGACCCAGGTATCAGACTATCACTCTGGTTGTCCTTGTACAAGAAGAATGGGATTAATTTACTTTGCAAAGAGAAATACACCTCTGAGTGACATGCAAGTGCACTCAGCAAAGGTGCATCTGGCACAAGAATAGACAAATATAAGAATTCAATGTGTTTCCAGGAGAATGCACCTGCACCCCAAGCAGCCCTTGTGTGCAAGCACCTCTGCTGAGCGCTGAATGGTCTCACTCAAAACTGAAGTTGCGTTCTTGCAGCTCTGACTTGTCCATTGCTTCCTTGTCCAGGGACTTGTGGGTCACATGCAGCTACAGGTTTCATTAATTCTAGTGTTTGTTTGGTAAAATAACTGATTTACAATGTCCCTTACAAAGGCATTACATTTGTTAAATAGCTAAACATAGACAATGAGAAGTAGTACAAACTGTCCTGTGTGGACTCCTTCTGGTAACTAATGAGCTGGGGAACACTGTGCAGTCCTGACATGTTTTTTTTTAAAAACTGACCATGTTGGTAAATAGTTGGCAATCTCAGATACGTAAGTGTTGGAACAGTTGGGCTTTCTTCCACCCTCCCTTTCCTTTCCCATTCAGCCCTGTTAGGTGCTTGCAGGTGTTCTGCTGAGTCAGGCCTCTTCCCTGCACATGCAGGGTTTGTACTCTTCATGGGTGTGATGCGCTCCTTCACAATTGTTTGGGATTCAAGCCATCTGGTTTCTTTTATTCTGATCGAGAGACTGAACAAAGTAACTGCATCAAAATGGCACAGTAATAGACAAATGTGCTGTGGGGCAGTCTCACTGTTGGTTGCTTTGGTGTTTAGTACATTATGCAGCCAGAAGCAACTGAGAAGTCTTACTGCCATGATGAAAAATATGTTCCTCTGGCACTTAAAATAACTTCTACAGGTATTGGTAAAATGGACCTGACGGCATGTTTCCAAACTTTAATTCAGTTAATCTGTAAAATGGTTTTCCAGATTAACTAGAATGACTGCCTGAAGTTATGTGTTTGGGTTGTACTCACTAAATTGACTACATCAGACAGAGCTGGTACTTTCCTCTATTTCTGTCTGCAGTGGATTCAGTGTATATGTTCCTCTCCTGTCACCATGGCCTCTGCTTTTGTTTTGAAGCACGGGAACCCCTAATTTCCTTCAGCGTGATGTGTCTCCTGACCAACTGAGAAGCCAAATGCTTTGCTCCACAGGTGTGCCACTGAGTATGACAGTACTGGTCACAAGTGGTGAATAATGGAAACACAGGTAGAAAGGGAATTTTTTGACAAGCAGAGTAAGTGCAGGAGTTCTGTACTTGCCATCTTCCAAGCTATTGGTGCCTTCTCACACGTATTGTAGCTGTCAGAGTAGGGTGGCTGTTTGCTGTGGTAGAGGAAGTTGTTGCTAATTCAGACTGTTCTTCCTAAATTTTGACACTTTGTAGTTTTTCTTCCCTTCTTTCCATCCACTCCCAGCTCACTGAAATGGAGGAAACAGTAAGCTTTGTACACCTTAAAACTTCCAAATGTTCTTGGTTTGAGGAAAATGCTTTAATACGAATTGAAATATGAATCGTCATCTGATGTGAAAGTGTTCAAACTAAACAAGTATATGTTCTCATCTGTGTTTGAATGCAGCTCTTACAGAAAATGTTTCAGTTGCCCAAATGGCATCCAATTAGTATACTCTGCAACACCTCTGCCTGTTGTATGTCTTCTTTCAAGTACACCAATTCAGATATTATTAATGATAATAGAAAACCTACTTAGGATTAGAATGCTGAAGTATTTGGATGTCTACTCTTACTTGAGAAACACCTATGTTGTGTAGAGGCTTGGCTCTCAGTCAAGCTTTCAGAGTGATTAGATCTATTTCACAGTAATTATTTTTTTCCTATGCAGGCTGGAGCATCATGGTGAGGACAGCTTTACTGGTTATTATAGTCAATTCAAGTAAATAAAGTTGGTATACACATTTCTGTAAGTTGGCAGCCATATAGCTTATTTTACCATTCTAGGAGGACAATTGTACATATTTTTTCTGTATCAATGATAACAGCATCTTGTAATTCTAGTACGCATATTGTCATGTCAGCATATTCACTATTTAGGAATTTGTACCTCACCTGAGTTGCAGCTTAGCTTGCAGAGTCTCAGCAGGAAGTATAACACTTTAATTATTTAATCAGTGATAAATTGTACTTTCCTGAGTAGTGCTATTGCATTTTATTATTTTTAAATAAAATGCCATGTTTTTCAGAAGCAACTTTCCTTTCATTGTGTGCCTACTAGTGAGCTTCTTCCATCCAGCAATGCTTCTTTCTTCTCTGTACACCTACAACATTCGATATCAAGGTTTGTTATTCTGTGGGGGGAAAGGATTTCACATTTTGGTCATGTTGGTCTTAAACTACCAAGTGTTGAGATTATTTCTGGTTCAGGAACTCTGTGTAAATCTGCCAGCAAAGGAAGCCGTGACAAAGCACGGAGGCACTGCAGAGTCTGCGCTCTCACACTGCCAGTGCTGAGCTCTGCCTTGCTGCCGTCCTCAGCAGGCACCAGCATTTCCAACAGCAGGGTCTGTGCCCACAGAAGTCTCTTCCTCCCATTCTACCAATGAGGATTTTTTACTATTATTATTATCATTATTTTAATAATTTTCTTCAAAATTGTTGGGAGAGAATTTTTCCCAGCTAGACATTTTCTTGTTGCTAAGGCCAAGTGAGAGAGAAGTCTAGTAATAATTACCCTGGCCTTTTTGTACTGGTAGTTATTGTTTCTGGGAGAATATTCTTCTGGAAGATTTAATTCCTGTTCACACTTTTAAATCAAATAATGCAAATGAGCATACCCCTATGTAGATGAGATGCAATTCTTAAGATAGCAGTAGTTTTCTACAAATCAGTGTCAAGTGGTTTGGTGTTTGTCTTGGATTTTTAAAATTATAATGTTGTGTGATTTTTATCAGGTGGAATATGAGGGCCAGCAGCATTTGTGCAATCAGGTGTCAGACATACCAACAAAAATGGAAATCAAAGGTTCTTTCCTTAAATTTTCTCATTTTTAAAAGCAGTCTGCTTTTCCTATATTTTTTGTTGTGTGACATCACATGAAAATTGCATTTTTAGTATCTTATAATGCAGCAAAAAATATTAGTGTTATTCAGGAGTCTGAAATGTCACTAATATGTGACTTGCATGAACGATGTATGTCAGATGTAATCTGGGGACTAACTTGCAAACCTAGTTCATGTCATCTTGGTGATATGGGAAACTTGCAGTTGTTTGGAAGAGAAAAAGGTAGATTATCAAAGGTATAGAGAAGCCAAGTATTTTCTAATTACTGGTCTAGTTAAGGAAGAAAAACCCTTCTTGAGCTGCCCCCAAAGGATTTCTCTGGTTTAAAGCAGTAATTGCAATTAAGAACATCAACTAAAAGAATTATATAATGCTGCTCCACTTTGCTATTAAAAGCTTAAACTTTTGCTCCATTAAAATTGAAAGAGAGGGGGAAAATCTAAAAAGGATTTAATTAACTAGCAAACTTGAGTGTTTATCAACTGTAAAAATGATTTGATTTTTGTAGCAATAGAATACAAATCAACTTGGAGATTTTAAAGATCAAAGTTAGAATAATTGCACAAACACTGATTGGCTATTTATTTATTTCTATTTTTTAATTGAACTTTTAAAGCTTAGTATTTCAAAATATTTTTTGCCCACTTGCTATTTGTTATTGGCATTTGGTATTGAACTTTGCATTTATTTTGTAAATTGTAAATTAAAAGGCAAAATAATCTGTGTGACCCTTAAAGCCTCAGTGCTAGAAGGTCGCTCTCGGATATATCAGCTGTGTCAAGGGACTGTAACCAGCAAATTTCTGCTTTCTGTTCATGTTTGGGCTCAGCTGTAACTGAAATCATTCAGTTAACGTGTTCAGATCAGCAGCAGGAATTGACTGGTCTGAACTGTGAAGGGTCATGCATGTAGCAGGCTGCATCCCCCAGCTGCAGAGAACTCCAGCCTGGAAGAGCGTGCAGAGCCTTCTCTTCTGCTCCCTACAGCTGGCTTGCAGGATGGTAGGAGACATGCAGGGGGTGTAGGGATAGGGAGACAATTAATGGAGTTGTGTAGAAAACTGCCTGGCAGTTTGTTGGGACTGGCTTCTAGAGAGACACAGCAGTGGAGCAAGGGATTTGACAAACTCAGGGCAGGATGAGTGGACATCACTGAGACTCTGCCCCTGTTGGCAAGCATTACACCTAAACTTGTGTCAGGTGTTTGAAAATGAGTTCTTACACACTGCAGTGTGGTTTTAAAATGTGCCTCCTTGTGTTGGAATTTATCTCACAAGTCATAAGTCACTATCTGAGGGCAGCAGAAATAAAAAAAATGGTTCTGCATTAGATTGTGAGAATTCATACACTTCTCCTTTTGAACAGCACTGTCTTCTGCCTAGCTTCAAGTGATTGCATGGACCTCCACTGAGGTGCTGGCAAGCAGTGTTCAAGTGAGAAACAAAACATCATGGCTGTGTAACAAATTACATGGGCACTCTGAGAAGACAAGTGGCCATGGAGCGTAGATTTCAAACACTTATCCACAAGGTTCATCCTTGTGCTGAGCCCAGGTATCTCCTCCTTGGTTTTGCCCCGAGGTACTCTGAAGTGGCAGCAGTCTGGTGCTAGGGTTGAGAGCGTGGAGGGGCTGAGAAGTGCTGTAGCAGATAATTTCTCAGGGTTGTCCCACGATTCTTCACATCTATTGTTTTGGGAGTGTTTAGCCTGGAGAAAAAGAGGTTCAGGAGGGAACTTATTATTCTCTCAGATTATCTGAAAGGACAGGTAATTGGAGAGAGCAGTAGGTCAGTCTCTTCTCCCAGGTGACAAAAGACAGGCTCAAATTGTACCATGGGATGTTTAGAATGGATATTAGGAAAGATTTCTTCACTTAAAGGTTGGTCCAGGGTTATGACAGGCTGCCCAGGGAAATTGTCATCCCTGGAAGTATTTTAAAAAAAATGTAGATGTGGCCCTTAGAAATATGGTTTAGTGGTGGATTTGGCCATGCTTAGTCTTGATCACAGAGGTATTTTCCAGCCTTGATGATTTTATGATTTTACACTAATTCTCTTCTCTTGAGACCAGTTTCCATTATTACAGCTTACCTGGTTTCTTCTCCCCTGAATTACACTATTGTTTTGATTCTGTTGTATATTGCAAAGATACACGTTTGGGCCATCAGTTAAAACAGCTACTACAATTTCTGCTCCAGAGGTGTGTTGCTGTTTATGAATTATTCAGTTTATATTCTTACTATTC
Organism: Sialia sialis; assembly: GCA_009812075.1. NCBI lineage: Eukaryota > Metazoa > Chordata > Aves > Passeriformes > Turdidae > Sialia > Sialia sialis. The sequence goes on from VRYO01002482.1 coordinate 2,733,505, forward strand.
ATGACTTTGGCAGAATCATTTGACTGAAGTATGGCTCCATTAATCTCTCTCTTCCCTATTTATATGTAATAATTAGTTTAAAAATTTCACTCATCATGATATCTGATTTAGGTATAACTTCTAGTTATTCTTGGGGCAGTAGCTGTAGTAGGAATACTAATCAAATGCTGTGGTCACAACAATTCTCCTGCTATTACTCTGTTCTGTGTATGGATGCAGCAATTTAACTTCACAGGCTTGCCCACAGATTTTTAGGGAAGTTTTAAAGAGGTTCAGAAACTCTTATTGATTTACTCTCACACTTCTATGTGTGATTTCTTTGATTTCCAGATTAGGTGGGTGCATCTGGATCAAGTGGGATGGATAGTTTTCTGAAATACATTAAAAGATAAGATTTTTCTAAATATCACTAAGTCCTTGAGTAGTGATTCTTATTATACTTATGCAAAATCGATATGTTCCTTTGTTAGTCACAGAAGGACAAAGCTTTCAAACTGTGGTGGCTAAAATTATGTGTCACCACAGTTAATACATCTCAGTAAAAGAAAGGGGATTTAAAGTTGCTGAGAATTTCATTTTCTGCCATTGAAATCCAGGAGAACCAAACGTTTTCTCTCATGTTAATGAGGAATAATTTTTGCTTATTTTTATGCATATAGGTTTGAAAGCTTCATTTTAGGTGCTTAAATTAAGAAGATTGTCCTTTGTTGATTAGACTTTTTCACAAAAAAATGGAGCGAAGTATTTGCCCTCTTTTAGTACCTAAGTCCATGTGTATCCTAACCATTAATCTCTTTAATTTAGATTATTTGTCCTGAATGAGAAATAGCCTGAAGGTTACTGGGCTCTGTATAACTACCATACAGAATTGGCTGTAAACATTATTACTGCAGGTTTGTGCAGCCCAGGTGGAAAGGACATGGATTACTATTAAACATTTTTATAGCACAACATATGTACAAGCAAACAGGCGAACACAGAGGAGACAAAATGGGATGAGGAAAACAAGGATCTGAGATACCACTGGTGAGGAGGTGTGGGCTAAGGAAGATCTTAAACTGGGAGGACAGGGAGGGAAGGCCCACTGGGGGTGAGATGCAGGAGGGTATAGAAAGTGGGAAGGACTGTGTTGTGATGCTGTGCAAGCTCTCTGCTCTATGAACTGTGATGAGGGTGTCTCAACAAGCATGAAGTGAACAAATCCATTTGCTTTAATTTTCATATCCTGTTTATTCTGCCACTACACACAAACAACTGTATTTACACTGAATTTTTCAGTGAATGCTTTACTGTTTGTTGGCCTGTGCTTCTCCTTAACCTCCAGTGCAGTAAAGTACAGCTGCCATTGTCGTGTTAAAAAACCAAAACAATTTGTCATAATACTTTTTCCAAAACTATTTTTCCCTTTTATTTTTGATTTAATATTTTTGTGCATGTAGATAAGGTATTGTAAAGTATTTAAGCCACTTTGGTAAAGTAGCCTGTGACATATAAGCCTGGTGAGGAGACAAGGACAAGAGCAGATAACTTTTTACATTATTAGCCTTTTCTCAGATGTAATAATGATGAAAAATGAATCAGCATTTTAATAGGATTAAAATCAGAAGCTAAAGGTTATCTGTAAGATCAGTTTTGGAATCAGAGTTGAATAAATATTTTTTAAAGCTGGAATTGTTGTGCAGAGAAATTTGTGTCAGTACAGCGCATTCACCAAAAGAGAGCAACATAGGCACACTGTATGTGCTTCAGGAAAGGGGCCATTTTACACTGTAAGCAGGAACATATTGTCCTCTGTTTCAGTCTATATTTCACCTGCCTCTGAATGTGATGAATGTGGTGCAATTATTATTTAGGTTTATAGTTATTGATTATGTATTTTTTATGGATCATTTTTGTCTTTCAGATGTTTATGTACAATATGTTTCCTCATTCTTTGATTGCATTCGCGATACATGCTTTAGACATTGACTGAAACATTGCTGCTTTTCTTTCCTGCTAGAAACGTTTTTCAACAGCAGAATTTGTATTTAATGAATTTTCTTTGGCTAAAGTCGTTAAAATGTAATTAACATTTTTAGTTTTAATAAATGCTTTGGCATGAAATCATCTACGTATTTGACTTGAAAAAAACCACTTTTAGATCTAGAAATGATTTTTTGTTTTGTTTGTTTGTTTGTTTGTTTGTTTGTTTTTTGCATTGGTATGTCACTACCCTGAGTGTGTAGATTATTCTATTTAATATTCAGATTCATTTTGCTGAATAATCTTTCTAGCCCCAAAGCTAATAAATACAGTCAGAAATACTTATTTTGGTAAGCATTTGGAGGTTCCTTGAAGTCCCTTTCCTACTCTTATGTCCATCTTGAGTTAGTAGCTGTAAAATTTTTAAGCAAAACTAAAGATAAATGATTCTCAAGATACACAAACAAGGACTTTGTAATGCAGAAGGCTGTTTTTGGAAGCACTTACCTGGAGAGTCCAAAACCAACCTGTGTCATTTCTTGCAACTTGGATTTGGGAGGTGCTTATTAGCAAGTTGGCTGTTTACATTGTCTATGTATTTGTGTACCCTGTGGGCCTTGGCTGGCATCAAAGTGTTTGGGGCACAGTCTTGGGACCTTGTTTAGACCAGTGCTAGACCTGGATCTTTGTGGGCTGAAATGAGGGGGAGTCTTACTGCAGTGACAAAGTGAGACAGGGGCAACAAAGCCGGTCCTGAACCAGGCTGAGAAGGAAAGTTTTCTCCTCCCTCTTTCTTGTATGCAGGAGAGAAAGAATCATTTGACTTCTTTTCCTTGTTAGTTCAGAGGTTTAATTAAGAAATCCAAGTTAGTTTCAGCTCTATTCCTGCTAAGCCACTAGAAACTGAGTTCTGTGAACTTTCCGGTCACTTCCAATGTCCCAGTAATAGACATTTCTTCAGGGCAGTAACACTGGCTGCACACTGCAGACTCATGTTTGGGAGGATGTTCTGTACCCTGGGGTTCTCAGGCAGTGATGGGGCTGGAGTTCCAAAGTGCAGCTCGTGCCAGTGGCCACCCACGACTCAACAGCATGGGTGGCTTCAGGCGTGTCCTGAACTCCACAAAGACTCTTGAACATATCCTGTAGTCTGAAGTTCTTTACTAGGGTTTACCTAGGAGGGTCCAGCAAAAACTCAGCTCAACGACATCTTCAGGCTTGTGGCAAGATGGAGAGAGTCAGAGTACAGGAAAAGAAAATCCTGAAAAATTGCTGTAACAAACCATCATCGCATCGTGGTTATTAGGAATGTGGATGATGCGTAGTAACAGAAATGAAATATGAGATGTATGTGCAATAGGAGTGCATTGAATTTAAATGTGGCCAGAGGCAACGCGAATGATGGCTTTTTTAGTAGAAATCTTGCATGAAAAGCTTGCTGGGGCAAGGAAGCGTCAGGTGTGGGAGTCATTGGAAAGGAAATTGTAGTCTACTATAGCCCAGATTTTGGAATCTATGTGCCCCTATTTACTTTATTTTAAAGATACATAGACAGTTAATTTCAGACTTCAGTATTCTGTGGAAGTGCCCTGTGAAGAGCAAAAGGGAAGCTCTGATAGATGCTTGGTGTAGGAGTGAGAGTGTATTGGGCTCTGGAGAGCTGAGCAAAGATGCAGCAAGATTTTGGCTGTTCTGGAAGCTTTGAGCCCATGTTTGTTTGTTGTGTTGTGTCTGTTGGAATGAGCAGCTCCTCATCTGAGACCTCTGTGCACAGAGTGTGACCCTGTGTGCCTTAAAAGCCATGCTCACATCTCTTTGCCAGCTGATTATAAGCATTGGACTGAACCTATTTTTCCATCCCAGTAGAAGAGATGTCTGCATAAGCTGCCCAAAGTCTAAATGTAAGAACTGCATGTAAATAAGACTGTGTATCTCTCTACAAATCTACATGCATGTACATGTGTATTTTGCTCAAAATAATTAAATCCAAATTTCTGGAAGCCTAGATTGTTCAATAAAGACTTTTTCTGACTATGCCAAGGTATCATCCCTTTTCCAAATATTTTCAGACTAAATGATAATTTGAAAGAAGTACAGACTAGTAATTCTGGGGCTGCTGAAGTTTTCAAGCCTTAGGACTTTGGATATTTCACATCTCCCAATTGAAACAGCATTTTTGAAACTCCTGTTGCAAAGGTATGGGGTCTTGTAACAAAATTTTGGCTAGTTTTCTAAAGAGTGGGGACAGTGATTCTGTCCAAATAAGAGTGTTAGCATAGTTTAAAAAGCTGATTTTAGGAAAGTTGCTTTGCAGCCTTATGGATTACTTAGTTTTATAGACTGAACTCCCTTTCCTAATTCTGTTTTACAATATGAGGAAAGAGTATTCCCTCTTTCCAGATTAATGGGGTTCATCATGAGTTATAAAGTCAGGCTAGGGAACCCAGCAGAGGGAAGAGTATTTGCACACGAGACACCTAAATGAGCGACCCTCATAGATTTCTGAATGTACATTTTGGCACACAGTTTTCTAGAAACTATTTTATTGTGAAAAATGTTGCTAATGAACTGTTTAACTCACTGTAGTAGCTGTCTATGTATGTACATAATCAGCCATGAATGGTATTTTAAGTATTTAACTGTATTTAAATTATCAATGTGGATTAAACTGACTTTAGTATGAAAGCCAGTGGTACACACAGAGACAAAATATGACTCATGGTTTCCAGACTGAATGTGTACAATTTCTGTGAATAAATGGTGCTTATCCTTTATTAACAAGTTATATATTCATCACTAGTCTGTGACATTGTGACAGAACCGTTCTTATTTAGAGTGAAGTGTATATTTTTATGGTCCTTGTTGCTCTGCTCTTTGGTCCTGAGCAGACCTTCTGCTCAGGATGGTTTGGTTTACAGAAACGCCAAGAGTGAAACAATGGAACTGCCAGTCATATATTATAAATTTGGGGAAATTTTGGTGAAATGAGTTTGTGTGGCCAAGAAGACCGCTCCTTTAGGTTCCCACTCACAGCAGGTATAGGGAAAACAAGAAGAAACAAGGCCCTCTCTAAGTGGGATGACGTTTTTGAAATGTTAAGAAAATGAGTGTGTCAATGCTGAGGGCTTCCTGTGCTCAGGAAGTGCCCTAATACACTCTGTGCAGTTGCACAGGAGTTTGTTGCTTTGGCCTGCACCCTTTGAGAGTAAGGAGTTGGTGCTTGAACTCTGTTGCTCCAAATTGTGATAACTGCAGTATTAAAAAACATTTAGGATTGATCCTTGAGCAGGGATTCCTTTCCATGGTCATACTGTGCTCCTGTGAAGGTCAAGTTTGGGAGAAATGTAATACATCTAGATATATTTATATATATATATATGCATATATTTATTTAAAAAAACCACAACTATCTGTTCCACTGATCATAATCTGCAGTGGTGTTCCAGGTTTTTGATTTTTAGTTTGCCTCTCTAGCTTCTATCTACTGACAACTATTTTCTGTTCATCTCTCTATGCAAAGCAGAATCTAAAATGTTTTGTGTAATTGGTAATGGAATTCCTGGCAAAGGTAGATTTCAGGTGCTAGGACAGAGAAAATTTATTGGAATGGGAGAAACATCCAATTTACCTCTGGCTGTGTTTGCCTCTGTGACTTGTTTGTGTAGCACAGTGCTGTAGCTCTTACCACCTAAACAGCCCTGTATCATCTGGTCCCCTGCTGTAAGGGCGAGATGTCTAAAAGAACTCAGCAGGGGCATGGGAATTGCAGAACTTGAAGATCAGAATGGACCAATACAGAACTTACAATAATTGTTTAAACCTGTAGTATCCAACTGGCGGTGGATGATGGCTTCAGACTGCTGCTTCTCATAATAATTTTAATGAAGCCGCAGCTTTTCAGCCATGTGTGATGTGAATTTGGAGATTGGTTGTTGCTCTGCAGTGCCCTCAGCAGCAGGATGTGGACACTGCTGCCACACCACTGACAAGATGTAACCCAAACAAAGCATGAGACTGGTAGGATGGTACTGGGTGCTTTCCATACAATTATTTTGGCTTTTGTTTCAGACAGAAAAGCTTCCTAAATTTAGCAGGCATTTAAATTGCTTTTAAGCATGTAACTGGAATGTAACATGATTTATCATTTCACATTTCATTGCAATTCTTTGCATGCTGTCAGTGATTCCTGGCTCTGTAAATTATTGCTAAGTTAGGCCAACCTACAAATCCTGATATCTTTGCATAATCTCTGTTGTGAACAGTAAAAGCACGTGCATTCTGCTAATCCATATTCAGATAGAAGCTGCAGTCAGAGTGCTAAATATAATTTGGTTTTAGGCCAGCAAAAATAAGTTATCTCCTTTTTTCCTATGAAAAAACACTATGAAGCAAATGAAATATTGCAATTTTTGTGTCTTTTTGTTTGTAATTTAAAAAAAAATATTCCGCAGCAGACATTCTCCCCACAGAAAACAGCAGGAGAATTTTCTTACATAATAATCTGACAGATGTGTCATGGTATCTAATCCCTTAAACCTCCAAAGCCCTCTGATAGTGGATGTTTTAAAAGGCCAGATTGAAAAGCACGCTGCTCTTTTATTGAGTCTTTGCCTTCAGTGCCCATGCCACACTTGATCGCTTCATTTTGCTAAAGCACAATATCTGATAACTTGAAGTCAAGAGAAAAAAAATTATATCTTAGAAAGCAGAATTAAAACTACCATTAAAACAATTAATGCCAAATGAAAATACCATTTTAACCCTACATTTACACCTGGATCTTTTATTTCTGGTGCTTTCTCTGAGATTCTGTCAAGAAGTAATCAATAATAATTACACACACAAAATGACCAGCGGACTTGCAAGTGAGCTATCAGGATTTTCCCGTTCCTGAGCTGTGCAGCCGTGTAATCACATCACTGCAACTCCTGTACCTCAGGCCTTGCTGTGCCTCCAGCATCGTCTCTGAGTGCCCCAGAGGCCATTCCAGCTGGGGGGCTCTGGCTGCTTCTTGCCTGGGTAACCACCTGGCATTCTTTTTAAAATAACAAAGTCATTAGAAAAGTCTTTGCCTCTTAGCTCATTTTAGCCTTTTCTTTTTCAGAGCAGTTATAGCTTTAATAATCCAAATGTCAGAGAGAACATGAATTCAGAGGATCAGGGTTTCAGTTAATCATGTTAAATAAGTTCCCCTGATAGTCAGGTACAGCAGCATACAACCTTATTCAGCTACCAGGAATTTTAGATAACTGGGGTTTGGGTAATGGACATTAGAATACCTGTGCCTAATGCACCATTTGCCCTATATCTGTGTTCTACATAATTTAAAAAAAAATAGTATTGTGTACTGTTACATGGGTGTTGGATTTGAACTCACACTGAAATTTAAAGGAAACATTTCCATTAAAAGGAAGTGTTTAAAAAGAAAATCAGGAAAAATCAATGTGGTCTCAAATGAATAGGTAAAAAAAAGGTGCTTTAGAATACATAAGAACACCTAGAATTTATTTCAAATATATTTTTCATATTTGTTTCAATAAAATTGCAGTTTTATGGTTTCTATAACCCTCATTACCTTTGCCAAGACAATTATTTAGGGCTTTATCGCTGAAATGTGAACTGACTTATCTCACCTGATGAGGTTATCAAAGATTTGTGAGATGATACTCTGGGACTGAGAAACTAATCATGTTTGTTTGACAGAAACCTTTTTGTCTTTTTCATGAATTCAGCAGCTAACCTTGACTTTACACATGGCCAGTTTCTAGATTTTTTGCAGCTTAAAAAAAATGTTTTTCAACAGATTAATCCTGTAATGCAGTGATTTTTTTTACAGTGAGGATTTTTGTGTGATTTTCAGGTTTTTTTCATGCTAAGATTCTTTTTATACCAGCTGTATACACATAGAATGCAAGATAAAACCAGAAGAGGACAGACAAGAAATGAAAATTATACACAGACTTTTAGGTGAAAGTGGTTCTGCCAGGCTAGCAAATGAGAAATGCAAAGTTAAAAAAAGCTCTTTATTCTTTAAGTGGCACAAGTTGCATTATGGACAAGAGCTTTTTTTTCCTGTAGAATACAATCTAAGGATGGCCTCCAGGCACTGCCCATCCCTTCTTATGGAATCAGGCTTGCTCTGCTTTCCTTGCAGAGAATTGACAATTGTCAAATTATCATCTCTCTACGATTTTATTTTTAATTACTGTGTCTATATTGAGAAAATCTTGATGATTCAAATGAACACTTTAATATTTGGGCTTAATCTATGGCATGCTACAGCATGTGTATTTCTCCTGCACTGATGAGATTGTGGATTTCAGACCCTTGTCTCAATGTTGACAGGCACTCTTTGGGAAATCAGTGATACAGCATAAATGCCTAGGCAAGTCTGACAGGAACTTGCTTGATTTGACTGTTCAGATCTGTAAAGAATGGGGAATAAGAAAGAAGAGAACTTGTGTGTTTTTCTCCTTTCTGGCCAACTGAAGAAAGGGAAACTTCTGTTGGTTGGTTTGATGTTAATTTTACTGAGTTTACAGAGTTTTATCTTTTCATTTCCTTCCACAATTGGTTGTTTCTTCTGTAATATTTGTCCTTTTGGTACTGTCCTAATCCCTCTGAAACAAACTAGGTGTTACTGGGGAGTAGATAGGCAGCCTGGAGAGCTCTTACAAAACCAGTCTGTTCTTAGGCAATTAGTTTGATCAGCTTGACCTAGCTGATGTGTCTCCAAGGCAATACTTTTTTTCATTGCTGGGAACACTGTTAACTGGTTAAGGGAACACTGCAAACCTCAGTCCAGCAGCAGATAACAAGGTGAGGGGTCTGCTCAATTCAGTTCTCTTGTTAGAGTTACAGACATGCCCTCTGCTTGTGTATGGAATATGCTAAAATAACAGGTTTTGATTAAAGTGCTTTGATTTTTGGAGGCTCAGACTTTCTTTGTGACTTTTGAATGATAATTTGGGCTCAGAATCTCACATGTACTTAACAGCTATGTAAGCTGTTAGGCATTTGATCTTCCTTTTAAGTGGCAGTGACTGTTTTAAAATCATCCTGCCCTTGCAACCTCAATTTATTATTGATACCTCATTGCCAATGGTTTGTTTGAAATCAGAGCTCTGCAACAAGATCAGCAATGTTGAATTGCAGAAGCACTTTTTGAGCAAGCAGCAGCTGAATGCTGCTCATGCACAAAGCAGCTGAAACCAAAAGCAGAGGAACTATGGTGTGCTGAGATGTGAGCAGAATACTTGCAAAGAGATTTTTTTTTTTTGTATTGTTATTTTAAATTTCTGTTTTCTACCTTGCAGGATAAATCAAAATATGGTATCTTAAGACATATTATCTACAGTATCTAAGACATCCTTTCTCATAAATTTTACTTACATCAGGCAGAGGAGTTTCAACAAGAAAGAAGCACCTCCTACTTCACAATATTTTGATGGATTGAGGTTTTTGTTCATGCTTCACCTTGATGGTTTGAATGCTCACTCAAGCTCGTGAAGTATTTTAGATTTGTTGGTGGGGTTTTTTCCCCCAATTAAGCAGTGTTGGGCTTTTTCTGGTGGAACATAGAGCTTAGCCCTCTATTTCTGGCTGGTGGTTATCAGCTGTCTGTGGATGCATCAGCCAGCTGAGCTCTCAGCTGGGCTCTTTCCCCGTGTCCCATCCCTGGCTGCTGGGAGCCTCCCACGGGTGCTGCTGCTGCACTGAGAGCCCTGTGCCAGCCCAGGATTAGCTGTGCAAATTGTTCTTGTGGATCAAGCCCTTCATTCCTGTGCACCTCTCCTCCCCACCTGTGAATCAGAGGGCACCACCAGCCTGTGGCACAGCAGGGGAAGATTCAGAAGGTGTTTGGGTACTGCTGGTGCTGGTGGGCTCCCTGCAGGCACTGCAGCCAAGGGTGAAATGGCTTTGCAAGGGCAGCTACAGAGCAGCACTCAGGTGTTGGATTTCAACACAACAGTTCTGATTTCATATGCTGCTCCCATGTGAATCTTCATTCAAAACCACCTGGTTTTGCTTGATGACTGCCCAACTTTTGCAACTGGCCTGAGTTTCATGAAAAGTGACTGTGTACAATGTCAGACTGTTTCTGTCTAAAATATATAGTGGCTAGGGGAAGATATTATTAAATTAATAACTGTAACTTTTTCCTCTGT
>VRYO01002482.1:2744634-2771633 GCA_009812075.1 Sialia sialis
ATTCCTCAATGAAAAAGGTGCGGCTTATAATTGTGAAATTACTGTATATACTTTGGTGCAGTTTATGGACCACACAAGGCATTACTTCTATGACTGAGTTTCAATTTTGCAAAACAAAATCATAACATGATTAGAAAAAAACCCTAGGTTCTGGTTCCTGATTTTTTTTTTTTGAGTCTGCTAGTGATATTAACACCAAATTTATTCTGCTTGCAAATAGGAGAGAGTTATTGTATTCTGGTTGCAAATAGGAGATAGTCACTGTAAATGAGTACTGTTCATATTTTTGTGAAGTGTTTGCTACATTGTTGAACCTCTACTTAAAAAAATCCCAAACAATAAAACTGTTCCCTAATTCTAGTCATGTTACAGCACTTCCAGATGTTGTCACGTATGATGCTTTAATGAAGGAGCCTTCAAGAAGGGAATCTACACTAGATGACTTGAAGATGATTTCAGATGATATATCATTCTGTTCCATTAAAAATGGGGCAAGAAACTCACTGGTCCTCTCTAAATATTTAGGTAAATTACAGGCAAGAGGAACATAGGGGTCTTCTCTGCCTCAAGTCTATATTTCCCATGATATTTAAACATTTCTATTTTAAAAAACTTCCACAGGTTTTCTACATTTGTTTATTGGCAGAAATTTACAGTCACTGAGAAACTGTTGAAATGGGCCATGGTCCATCTGTCACCAATTAGAGTCACTGTTATTTTTCTACATCCAAAATTTGCGTGCCCAGCAATCATGAAGTCAGCTGTCTGGCCATGAAATGTTGCAGGAGAGAATACATAAAATTTCTTGCACTGAAAGTCTTCACTTTTTTGCTAATTAACTAATTGTTCCTATGGCCAAAATGGATTTAAGAGGTATGCTACTCTAACTGGATGAAAAAAAAAAAAGTAGTGTTCCTGAACTAGAGTTATGGATTCCTTCAGTACCTAGAGTTAAGTATCTACATTAGTAGGAGGGGTGAGCAGCAGCAAAGACCTGGCTTCAGTGGAAGAGAGCTGTGATAGCCAGGTATTCCCCTCTGAACTAGCAGTTCTGCACAATTTCTGTGGGATGATCTTTGTGCTATCACAGCAGATCAGGCCAAATTCTGATGTTGCTTGCTTCTATGAAGAGCACGTGGACTTGTGCAGGTGTAATGGGTTGGAAATTAGTGAAATTTGACAGTAATTCTGCTGGCACTTGAGAAGGAATAAAATTCACAGTTCTTTGCAGCTGGCTGAGATGATTACTTACAACGGGCTAGCAGGAAAATTATCCATCTGAATAGACATTTTTGCAAATGAAACTGATGTTTAAAATTGGTATTATCTCAAGACCCCTTCTAGTGAACTATTAATCAGTAAAACTAGAAATCCTAGGTTCAGTTTTGCTGTGACTCTTCTTGGTCACCTAATTGCCATGTACTTTGCCTGCTGCTCACTGGAAAGGCATACAGTGTGACAGCTGCCAGTGGTATCCTCTGTTAAAAAACCCCAGATAAACTGAAAAATCCATGCCATCTTGTGTTGAATGTGGGACTTTGTATATTGATATTTTCGGGGGCTGCTGCTCAAAGTGGTGATGTGGTTTGAGATCAGAAGTATCAGAAGATAAGTAGCAGGGAAATGTCCATACCACGATGAGTTACAGAGGTTTCTGACTTTGTGGAAAAGGAGCTTGTTCTGCTGGGGAACAGTACATGTTCAGAGACCAGAAGCAGTGGGACCATTATTACAACAGTTGCTGCAGAATCAGAGAGCAATTGGGGTAGACAGGATCCTGAAGTGCAACCCTCCTGTTCAGAACAGGGTCAGCTGGAACAGCTTGCTCAAAGCTGTGTCCAGCTGGGTTTTGAACATCCTCAAGGATAGAAACACTGCAGTCTGTCTGAGCAATGTGTTGCAGCATTCAATTGCCATTACAGGATAAAAATAGGTTGTTCATATACTTAAATGAAATGTCTTGTATTTGTTATGGACAAGTCTTGTACATTCTGGGAAAATAAACCCTGTGGTTTCAACACGGAGTCTGTAAAAAGAGTTACCTCCCCCACCCTCCCAGCCATTGGTCTATTGCAATGATTGCAATTAGTACAACCCAGGAAAATGTCAAGATTGTATTTTGTTGTAAAAAAGGTATCACTAAAAGAACAGGACTTGATTCTAATACTGAAAGCCAATATTGACAAGTGTGTGCTATTCAAGACTTAGTACTGCTGCAGCCTCTTATGCGGTGAAGGTCAGAAAGAACACAGCTTTGTAACCAGGCAGAGCTGAAGTTTGACTATTATTAATTTAATCATGTAAGGATAAAACAGCTATAGTTGCTATTCGATGTTTAATGTGATAGATATAAATCTTTTCAGCACTATAACATGTAGAAATGAATGGAGCAACTATAACTTGCAACATCAATTGCAGTCAGAGTTGTTTCCAAATTTCAGACTACATTAAAGTTGCTCCCAGTGTTTGGATGCTTAAATGCTAGTAGTTTTGGAAGGTGGCTAAGGAGATCTCCAGGTATATTTTCCACTATGGTCCAGCTGGCATATTCTTGCAGCTGCTGCTTGACAGTTTATTCTAAGAGTAATTTTTTTTTTCCTTCTTTCCTTGTGTTCTGACAGTGCTCCTCCCTCAGTTCACATGAAGAAAACTTGTCACAAAAGCAGCAACTGAATTGGGACCAGTGGTCTATGCTTATTAACAAAAATGCTTAGGGGGGCAGATAGGTTAATTGAAGTTAGTTGTGTGTGACCAGGTTGGTTTGTCTTTAATCTCCTATGTTTAAATTTCATATGCATGAAGACAATTAATCCTCTTAACTGCTGTAGACTTTGAATGCTTAGTAAATAAGTGGCCTTTTTAATTGATGCTGTGGTGTTTGCCTGTTTAAACCAAAATAAAAGTAAAGAGCTACATTGGGCCTTGAGGGAATCTTCCTTAGTGCAGTGAGAGGCTCTATTACGTAAAAGGCTTAAGAGTCTTCTCAGCTCAGTATTTTTACAGTACTGTCCGCTTTGCAATGCTGCTTTTTAATTTTTTTTCTTAATTTTTAAAATTTTTTTTAGCATCAACAATTTTGAGATCAGAGAGCACTTCATAAGTCAGGGGAAACTGAGCAAGACATTTCAGCACCTGGCAATCAAAGATGTACTTGTCATGAATACAAGTCAACACTGCTTTCTTGCTATTTTTATTTTTTATTTTAACTGAAACCCAAAAAACTTCTTCTCAAGTGAAGGGCTTGTTATTTTCGCATTGTGTACTTATTTCTTCACAGTGAATCTTGAAGTGGTTTACAGAGTGTATATCTAGGGATTAATCGCTGGCCAACTGACCAAATTACTGATACTCTGTACCAATAAATTTGTATAATGAGATGTGAAGAATATATTCATCATTTTTAATTATTTTGAGTTTTGTTCAAGTAGGATGTTAACACTTATTCCACTGAATGCCATGTTAGTGACACTTAACAAGCACATCCTTTTGCACAGCACACCAGATTTCAGATCATAGCTGTGTTTCTTTAATCATTGCTCAGATGTTTTATTGTGGCCTGTGTGATGAATAGATTAGGAGCAATAAGATGGAAGGATCTGACATTTAGAGACAATTTTTCATAGATGAGGTATGGTAGAGAAAGGCATTGTTGTCTCATTTGCAATGAAATCTAAATTCAGATGAGTTTCACAATAAATATTTTGCCAGGCTGCAAATGTCCTCGGTGTAGTGCCAGGCAGCAGCTGAGCACAGATGAGAATTGTTAGTGCCTCAGAGAGGCTTTTTCCATAGGTGCCACACTTACTCACTGCCTCAGCCTGATGCTGCATAGCTGTGCTCTGAAGTTCTCAGATCTGATCACATTTACTTATGCATGTAATTGTGTTCATATGTAACTTGTTATTAAATTCACTCCTATTTAATGCTTTTGGGGAACCAATAATCTATGTTAAGTGTGGTCTGTATTTGTGAATAGCTTTTCTTTGAGGTTCTTAATTTTTTAACACAACTTTTAAGGTCAGTGGTCCAACTCTGTAAATTATTAAATACTGCTGAATTTTTTATAAATTTTCCCAGAGATGCAGACTGGATTTTTCTGTCTCTTCATAATTCCTGGAGCTGTGCAAATGGAGGGTGATACTGTACAACCTTTGATTTCCTTCAGAACGTAGTTGTTAATGTGAAATCTAAGTGCTCATTTTACAAATTGTAGTAGCATAGAAAATATTTTACTCCCTCCAAAGAGAATTGACCTGTGTCTAGTCTTTGAGACTGAACAGAAAGTATCATGCTAATCCCATTGTTTGGGCTTCATTCCTAGTGGGCCCCAGGTACCTCTGTGGATCGATTCTCAGGGCAAAGCCTGATGCTACCCCAGAACAGAACTTTTGCAGCAGAATTTGACAGTCTGCACTTCTACTGACTTTAAACCTGAAGATTTCTGCCCTAGGTCAGATATTGCTCCTCTGAAATTGTGGAGCAACATGATACTTCTCATTTTAGTAGGGTAACAGTACAGGGAAACGTTTTTCAAGGCAGGAACATGTCAAGTTGAAGTCCATTTGAAGAATTATTTCAAAGAATGATGCAGCCATAAGTAGAGACACACATTTGTAGGGTACCTCTGTAGAGGCACATCTGTAGAACTGCTGTAGATTTCTGCAGAGATCACATTTGTTTTTATCTGTTTGAGATTCCTGACTGGCGATCCTTGTTTTCTCTACATGAACTTGACTTTTTACTTCAACATCTCTGTGACTGTGCTAAAGCAGCCCTACGAAATGGGTGCCCTCTCTATTATCTTACTCTCTAAGCAAGAATCAACCTATAACAAATAGCTGCCAACTCTTGAGAAAATCCCTTGTGGCTGGGCAGGCATGCTTCTAAAGCAAGTGTGCAGTATGGGGAATGAAAAGCTGCCAAATGCCTCTAGACTGTGAATTCTATGGACAAGTCATGCCCTTCACCTTGATCCTCCTCCCCAAGATTCCCACAGACTGTTAGGAAGTCACACCTTGACCACATCAGTGGTATGGAGCAACACTGAACCGAGCTTCTTGGGCTGCCTGCACAATTTACAGACTACATTAATTTTCCTCTTCATAATTCTGGAGTGGAAGAGATTAACACCTCTGTGTGCTGGCAGCTTGGTTTTTTTTTTTCTTTTTTTCAGATTTATTTATTGGAGAATGCAGTGCTGCTTATCCTTCCTGAGCCCCTTCTAGAGGGAGAAGAAGGGCTTACCTGGTAACAGCATGTTGCAATGGGCACACAGGATATTAATAATTTGTGGAGTGGATAAATATGCTGCCAGTTACTTGCTGTAGCAATGAAACCTCTAAGTCACAATGAGCTAAAATTTTCAGCTGGGCTGGTTTATACTCAAGGGAATTGAGACCTAGCCTTTCAGGTATCTCAGTGTCCACATCCTTCCATGGATTGGAAGTGTTTCTCTGTAAAGCAATAACTCTGTTAGATAAGCAATAGCTTTAGAAACATTTATCTGAATTTTGAAGGTTGTTTCACTTTCCCACGAGCACATATCTGAAACAGCTCAAATAGTTCTCAGCTGGAGACCACCATTAGAGGATTTGGTATCTGCAGCCCTCTCAGAGGGTCTATGTTATCACTGTGCCCACATCACCTTGTAGGCAAAAAAGTAAAAATGTGGTTCAGTAATTGAAAGCATTTAAATTCAAATGTGAATTCAAATCTTTGTAAACATGATGAGTTTTTTTAGGTCAGCCTTTAGATACTTGTTGTCCTTAAAAATCAGTGCAATATCTTTCTGTCAATGACAGTCACATCAGACATATAACCAGCAGCTGTAAAAGAAGCTAAACCACCATTCATTAGATTTTCCAAACCCAAATATTACTCTGGCCAGGAATAAGTTCCCCATTCCCTAAGCAAAGAGTTTTCTTCTCTGATTTATCTAAATCTAAAATTTTGGTGATCTATTCTATATGTTGTGTGACACTGAGTAGATGAAATGTGACTGGTTTTGTTCTGTAGTCCATTTCAGCAGTCTTTACATCTTGCTTGCTCTTTTCTTCCTCCTCCAAAAATTAAGAAAAGTAAAAAAAGGAAAAAATCCCACATTTATTCTTAGTCCTGGAGGCATAGGAGAGTCATTTCATCTATCCTTTTAATTCTAGTATTATTATTGAAGCATTTAGGTAAATGTACCTAAATTTGAGTTTCATTCTTGCTGTAAGGAATAAATTCAAGTAGTTCCTGGATGTACTTTATATTTGCAAAATCACAATTCTACACAAAGTCTGAGTCAAAGACAGAAATTAAGAACAACTTAAAATATAGAGACTACATACCAAGATGAGTCTGTATGAGATATTGCTTATGTTCCACTTGACAACAGATGTCACAGTCTTCAAAACAGCAATTCAAATATGAACCAGAGCTTTTTAACTTTGCTTGTCTGTTAAAAATGAAGCTTAATTTTATGCTGATGGAATCAGGCAATGTGATGTTTTCAGTGGCTGCTGGGTGTGTGCTCAGAGTGAAGTGACCACCCATCCTGTGTCTTGTAACGTCTGGTCTTGTGAAGCATCTCTGCCCTTCAGGCTGAGCTACCTTGTACTGTTTCTGATCCAACATGAGCTATGAATGTTCAGCATCTCTGGAAATCAGACACAGATTGTCTCAAGCTGGGTGCCCCAAATCTTCAGAAAATGCTGCTAATTAGGCATTTTGCTGGAGGGTGCTCTCTGAAACCACCATGAGATAGGGTTACTGTGATTGAAGTCCCTTCTACTTTGGCATCTGATTTTAAAATGAGTGACAATAAACACAGTGCCTGATCAAAAGACATGCAAAGCATGGGGTCCCCTCCTGCTGCATATTTATATCTTGCAATGTGTTATAAATACATTTAACTCAGTAGAAACCACTGTAGTTTATATAACTCAGCTGTTATTGGAGAACTATCCAGTTTATTGGTGTATATGCTTTTGCTGCTAGAGGCAGAGGGTTTCTAGAGTGTCAGACCTGTGATGGTCCTCTTGCACCCTTTTCCATTCAAAGCATCAGCTTTTTTATTGCTGAAAACAGCAATAGCTTTTGCAAATAAAGCATCCAAATCTTTGTCTTTTAAAAAAATACCTTTAAATCGACTACAGGTCAAACAAATATTAGACATCTTTGACTCATGAAAAAAAATTCTGTCTTTCAGAAAAAGATGGTCCCTCCTTTAAATATTTTTTTGGAATATTTTGTGTCAAGGTTGAAGAAGGAAGCTTTGTGACTTTATCTAAATGTCAGGCTCAGTGATTCAGATGTGGTTTTACCTCACAGATAAATATTACTGCATAGTGAAAGGAGGACCATGAGCTGTACTTGCCCTCCCTGACACTAGGACCACCGCCATGATGTGGAACAGAAGTTATCCATGGACTCAGTTAAATATTAATATATGACACAGTTTTATTTGAGCTGTGTCAGAAGCAGAATTGTGCTGCTGGAGCTAGCTATGCATTTTAATTCTCTTGCATTCTTGGACATCTACAAGAACAAAATTGGTAAAGCCAACAAATATGTGAACCAACAAGAGATACAGAAGATAACTTCATTTGTCATCTACTGTACAGAAAAGTGTTATCGCCCATTTGAAGCAGCAACCAAATACGTCTCTAACATTTGCAAGCCTCCTGAAAGGACAATTTAAAAAAAGGCAAGAATAGATATGTCATTTTTCAAATGTAAAAATACCCCTTTTGTTTTGAATGTGTTACTTTCTCCTGGGTATAGTTGTTTTTTGCCCAAGACACAGTAATACTTTCTTCTTTTTGTGAAGTTAAATGTTAATCGTGGGAAAATACCTGTCAAAATAGAGAAGTTACTTCTTTGCAGGGATGGTGATAAGGGGAGAGAAGGCTCTTTCTCACCATCTGTTTTCCCTAGGAGGTGGCCCATGTGGAAAATTGTGTGTATAACTGTAAAGTCAATTGCTAATGAGCCACTGGGGGTGGTCTTGGAGTAGCATTAGTAAGTCTTCTCAGTCCCCTCATTGTGCTCTATGGATATTAATGTTTGCAATAGTCCACAAGTTGGTGAAATGTTATGCAAGTATTATCTGCTGATTATATATCAGCAATAGAGCCTAGAAGCAAAATAATTTTCTTACAGATCACTGCTGGAACTTGGCGCAACTCTTAGGGAAACACATCTGCCTGTCCTGTACTCAAAGATGCATAAAGAGAATGTTTCTGTTTCTTTAGCATGTCTGCAGTGTGACACCAGCTCACTGCCCATGCAGCCCCTCTGCAGGTGCCCAGGTGCAGCCCCCTGCACCTCTGCAGGAGCTGCTCTAGCAACCAGAGCTCTGTGAGCAGCAGCAGCCACCAAGCAAGACCTCAAGCGTAGATTTAACTTCAAGGCTCTGTGATCTTTGTTTCTGGTGAGACTGCCCTGTTTAAAGCAGCATACAGATCTAAGGACCTTACTGAAGCAAGATGTAGTCATAGGCAAGAATCTAAAAATCCAGCTTTAAAAAAGCTGTCATCAAGTGGTTGGCATCTCCACAGAAGTACAGAGCCAGAGGGCAGCTGCTACCTTTGTGCCTTGTTATCAGGAGTTGTGTGCTGGTTCTGGAGGTAGCAAAACCCACTACACCAAAGAATCTCTAGACACACATAATCATCAGCTTCCACTGAGTCCTGATTTGGACACCTGGCTCAGCTTCCAGCTGGAGAAATCACATGTTGATAATAGCTGCTCATTTTACAGAAGAGAAGCAATATGTGGAGGAGAAAAGAAATCATTCCTAATGGTAATGTTTACCAAAATCTGGTTAAATGTGGCCAAGAGTTTTGGTGGTCACAATGTGAAGGGTTATTATTTGTGGGAAAATGTGAGCAGCTCACATTCTTTGTTGGTTTACTGGCTCAGATAAATTAGATTAGTGTGATGGAATAGACAGATTAGTGCAGTTCAAAGTATTTAGGGAAGTGTTTACTCCCTAATTATTTTGTTACATTCACTAGATGATAACCAGGTTGACTTGAACTATATATATCTCACAATTCTCAAGTTGTTTATTTAATGTTTCTGCTGCCCTGTTCTTAAAATTTAATGTATGCTGTAATCTCAAAAAAAAGATTAATGGACTCTGTTGGATGTAGTAAAGAGAATAGCTTTGTTCAGAAGTGTCATAACACACACTACATGGAGAATATTTTCACATGTTAGGCAGCTGCCTAGTGGATTAAATTCTGTAGCAGAGCCTTGATCAGATGTTTTTGGTGTCCTGCTGAAAGGCTGGTGGCATCACTGCTCACTAAATAAGTAAATCCTGATGTGTTTAATGCAATCCTGAAATAACAGTTTGGGATGGTGGTAGTTTAAATGTAGGTAGGATTGGGAAATGGACCCTGGGCAGGAGCAAGTTTTGACAGCAAAGACTGTGCCAGGGAGCAGTGTGCTTTGTTTATGTATTCTCTTTTTGTTACGGATTGCTCAGCCTCACCAGATGAAAGGAGGCTGTGTTTTTTCTGTTTTAAACATAGTGATACTGTATGAAGAAACTTCTTACCCACACACTGATTTAATGAATCTGTAATTTTAGGCTTGTCTATTTGGAGAGAAGGGATTTTCCAATGTTTCCCGAGGAGACTTTCTGAAAAGCAATAACTATAATATTAAAAACCTCTAAGTCACCCTTTTTTCCTCACAGGAAATAACACATCTTTCCTTCCATCTCTAGCAGTATTTAATTATACCCAAATTCTTACAGAATGGCAAATGGCAGGTTGTCTTTGTCATAGAAGATTTGAATTTTTAGATGTGAAATGCACATTTTCTGGGTCCTGGATTATCTGGGCTTTGCCTGTGTACTGGAGCTCTGACAAAATTTTCCACGTACTTTTATACTGTAGAAGACACTGAAAGAAATGCTGCTTATAAATGTGAACTTGACAGTGTGTCTCTAATGTCTGCTATGTGCTCCTGACCGGGATACCTCAGGATACCTGATTTATTGCCTGACACTGGACAACCCCAGTCCCCTATGGGGTAAGTGTGCTGGCTGGAAAGTGGTGATAGATGCAGGTTTATTTACAGAAAGCTTCCTTATTATTTCTGTGTAGTTTTTTCTACCTTGGGAACTGCATGCAGAACCTTTATTTAAGATGGAAAGTTGCTCATGCCTTGGTCTGGGGTTCTTGGATGTTCCACGGTCAACAGTTCTTTTGGCAAATAGTTGTCAAAGAAAAAATTTTCTGACCAGAGCATTCTTTGGTAGCAGGGTTAGGGAGCTTATTGCCATAGCAGAAAGCTGTTTGTGACTCGGGCTCCAATTTCTGACCTTTGTAGGTGTTGTCTCAGCACAGCACTGAAAAAATTGCAAGTCACCACCTCTTTGGAGAGTGAACGGTCTGGATGTGACAATGTTTTATACCCCCCAGAAACCCTTTTGAGCGGTGCTGGAGCACCAGCTCATGCCCTGTGTGCTGCCAAGTCCTGGTGCCTCTGAAGTTGTGCTGGAGCTCACTGTGCCGCTGGGGACACCCATCCTGCCGGGACAAGGCAGACCGGGCCATTCCGCAGCAGCAAAGCCACCTGTGTTAGCTCCCTGCTGCCGTGGTTTGTGCGCGGGGCTGCGCCTATTGGACACGCATCAGCTTTGAGCTTCTGCCCCTGGCTTTGCGCTGAGGACGGGGAGAAGGACGTGGGGGTGAGAGCAGAGCTGCCGTCCCCGGCTGACTGTGTGCGGCCAGCGAGCAGACCCCTCTTCCCTTCCCGCATGGCGACTTCAGCCGGGCAAGGCGCAGTTCCCGGCCGGAGCGCGGCTGTTCTCGGGGAGCTCCCTGGTGCGGGAGCGGCGGCCGGGCCGGGGCCGGCAGATGGCGCCAGGGGCCGCGCGCGTGCTCTGGTGCGGCTCCGGTGCGGCCCGTCGGTGCTGGGTGTGCGGAGGGCCCCGGTGTGGGCCCGTCCTTCTCGGTGTGGGCCCGTCCTTCCCGGTGCGGGCCCGTCCTTCCCGGTGCGGGCCCGTCCTTCTCGGTGTGGGCCCGTCCTTCTCGGTGTGGGCCCGTCCTTCCCGGTGTGGGCCCGTCCTTCCCGGTGTGGGCCCGTCCGTCTTGTCAGTCCCGGCGCGGGGCCTGTCCCGGGCCCGGCCCGCGGCTCGTTCCGCCTGCGCGGCCCGAACAGCTCCGGGACGGCGGCTGGGCCAGCACTGCCTCGCTGCCCCGCACACACCAGAATTGAGCGGAAAAAAAGGAAAAATTAAAAATAAAAAAAAAAAAAAAAAACATATAAAAAAAATAAAAATCACCACCCCATTAAAGCACTTCTTTTCTGTTATAACTGCTGAGAAATGTGGATGCCTGCATAGATTTGGGCTGACTGAAACTCTAATCATTATACTGCAAGAATATTTTTGATGGATTTTCAACAGTTCCAGAATTCCTGTCAGCATCACTATGTGGCTTTTTAAAGTTCTTTCCTTTAATAGGTCCCAGGACCCGTGAAAACATTCAGGTCAGTTTAGTACCTGAGTCTTCCCTAGTAATTAGCAGGTAGAATTATCTGGTAGCAGTCAGTGTTTTCTGCTATAATCTGTCCACAGAAGCTGCAGCAGAGTAATTGCTGTCTCTGGCGGCCCTGCAAACATGTCTAATTTAATGTGTCAATAGGGATTTTTCTCTCCGTTTTTTTCATCCCCAATGCCAGGCTGTGAGTTTTCGTCTCAGAAAGCCAGACTCAAAGTGAGATGGATATATTGAACATGTGGATTTAAAGGCAAATGTTTTTCCCAGCAACTGTAAATGTGTAAAAGCATTCAGAGCTCATTCTCCTCTCTGCATGACTTTTCAACAGGTTAAATAAATGTATGTAGCAGACATACACAACTATGTGTCCCACAATTACTGGAGCAGATAAATGCTAAACTGACCGTGGTGTCTCCTTGCCAGCAGTGCAGTGTTTCAGTCCTCCAGACTTCTTTGGGGAGGTTCTGGTGTTCTCTGATGCTGAGTCAATGATATCAGCTACTGGTGAGACACATGTAGCTTTTTAGTCTTCCCTTGGCGAACATTTGCCAGTAGTGAAGGAACAGATGGGCTCGGGTCTGCTCTGAGTTCAGATGTGGAGTAAGGGTATTTACAGGGTACTCCACTGGCGGCTTTTGCACCAGCACGTTCTGTGTCAGGGCTGCCTCCCTGGGTATTTGTGCAGCTGTGTGCAGGAGCAGTGCAGTGAGGGCTGCAGTTACCTTAACTGCTCCATTTGCCTAAATACCTCCCTCTTTTGTGTCACATTGCAGGGGCTCTGAGCTTTTGTTCTGTATTGAAAAATCCCAGGGTCTTATTCTGTATGAGCGAAAGCACATATTCTAATGATAAAAGGGTTTTTCCCAAAAGAGAGATGTATGTGTTACATATTCTCTAAAGATCTATAAATAGTCCTTTGAGTCCAGTCACATCATGCTGCAAGTCACTGATATTACCTCTTTAGTTTTCAGTGAGACCCTAGCATTTCAGTTGTAAAGGAAAAATAAAAATAAAATAAACTTACTTTGAACAAACCCACTGGGTATGTTTCCGAACAGTCCTGGGTACACAACACACAATATTATTAGATATTAAAGGAGAGGATCCCTGAGAATTGGAGCCACATTGTGTCAGGAATTCCAAGCATACAGAGTAAAACTGTCCTTCCTGAAAACATGAGCAAGACCTGATCCTTGGGTGACCTAACTGGCACGCTAAACTGAAGGCAGGAGACCCACATTAGCCACATGCTAGTATGGTCCTCTCTTTGTTTTAGAAAAATTACCTTTTGAAAGAGTAATTAGTGTAGATCTGAAATGCTAGAGGACTGTGGTGTGTTACTCAAGGTCTTGTTGCTTTCCTTTTCTTAATTTGAATTTCCCAACTTTAATATTGACCCTTTGAAAGTTAAAATACTGGTTCCAGTGGCTAGCACTCATGTATGTAAATGCTGCAATTATGGTGTAAATTGATATCAAGATTAAATAACTGTGGCAGGGTCTGTAGTGAACATGAGCAGGACAACCTTATTAATGAATTAAGACTGTAATTTCATACAAAGCAAAATTAGATTCTATGGCAATTGAAGGATTCAACTGCTGAAATAAAACCAAAATTGCTTGTCATAAATTGTAACATTCTTAATATTAAAAAAAAAAAGTATTTTGAGGCCTTAAATTGATGCAATATAATAATGCTTGAATGTCGGCCCTTCCAGAAGGAAGACTTAGAAGTTTTGCAGGGAACTGACTTGAAACTGCCTTTCTGTTCAGCAGAATAAAAACTGAAGTCCCTTTCTGGTTTAAACAGCAGTCAGAAAATCCAAAGTAATCCCTGTAACTTTTCACATAAATTTGATAACAAAAGAAAGGTGTGCTACTGGTATCTCTATAACATAAGTAAGCTTCGTTGCATAACTCGAACCATGATGGAGATTTTGACATGCTTACTGGCAACCTGACAGATGTGTCATAGTGTCTAATCCCCAAAAGCTCCAAAGCTCTTTGAAAATGAGTGTTTGGAAAACATGCTGCTTTTTTATTAAGCTTTTTTTCTCAGTACATGCATTACTTCCAGTGTCATCTTGTTGCCAGGCTGATTTTAAAGATCTTCAGTAACCAGGCTGGTAACTCTACTTTGTTAGGAAAGAGGTAAAATATCTGTAATTACGTCCACTTAAACTATATTTTTTATACAAATTATGTAAAAAACATTATCGTTTTCTCTTGCAGTATGAAAATACTGAGTTTGGAATTTATGACTATTTTAATGCTACATTTTCCTGTTCTGTGGAGATGTACCTCTGGTGTGCCCCAGCCTCAGTATTTCTGACAAATAAGACAAAAAAAAAGTCAACATTCATATGGATTTGTGGTAAGTTCAGAAAGTATTCTGGAGCAATATTTGAAGTGCCAGTTGTGGGGAGGAAAACAAACTATGTGCTTCAAAGTGTGCTTGACAAAAGCAACTCCTCAATCTAAATGCAGACAGCATCTCTAGTGGGGGATTTGCCAGCATATCTCTAGGCCAGGCTCTTGGGAGACTGAAAGGAGGTTTTATGCAACACCACTGTGTCCTATAGATTGTGCTTAGTGGCGTCTCCATTATTTGGATGACATCTACTGTTGGTAAAAAGAGGAAATTGGGCCAGTTTGCATTCTGTTACAGAGCAGCTTCCTGAATGACAGAATAATTTCCAATAAAAGTACCCTGGATTACTCCCTGCTGTGAACTAATAGGGTGCTAATTAGCATATTTCATTTATTTACTTAACTAGGATAAAAACAGTTGGGCACGGGTCCCATTTCCAATGGTTTCCCGGGGAAGCTGCAAACTGCTGTAAGTGTAACCGTGCTGCATTAAAAAGATGTAAGCTCGCATAAACATAATGTGCAAATTGAACACAAACTGCCATGGCTGTCCAATCTCCTCATACACAGAGAGCAGTTTGGAACATTAAATAAAGCTGTATTTCTCTTTCCTTCAAATCTTTGAGTGGGCCAAATGAAATTAGAGCAGTATTTTTCCAGTCTTCGCAGGTCTGCTGGTGGCAGTGCTGAACAAGTGCTGTGCTGTGGATAGCATCATGCTTTGCCTTCTGCTCTCCCTTGTGCTCCCTCTTGCCTTAATATCTCTTGACTAAGAATGGCACTAACGCCTTTTGCAAGTACAGGGCTACCCATGAAATGTGGATTGGAAATTGTCCTGCAACTTGCTTCCAACTTCCTCCCATGTATTTCCATGTTTTACCTGTCCAGCCCACTGTGCCATTCTCGAAGATGTTTCTAGCTGCACAAATGTTGAAATTGCCCATTTATTTTTCCTTTGCCCCCCCAGATTTCCCATGCTCCCAGTTTCCTGCATCTTCCATAATTTATAAAATTTCAAGTACCCAAATTAATGTCTTATCTTGAATGTATACACTGAGTTTGTAGAGGGTAAGGCAGGAAGGAAAACTCCTCTCCTTTGTTGAACAAAGGTCTTTTTCCAAACTGTTTGACGTTTAAAAGAACATCTTTGCATTTTTATATCTTAAGTAAGAGTTTTACTCAGGATGCAATTCCTTATCCATTTTGATTCACATTCTGCTTAGTTATGAAAATCTGAATTTGCCCTAAGGCACTATAATATCTCTCTGCATCTGGGAGACAAGTTCATTAAATGAAATGGAGAGATTTTGTGATCAAGAGACCTGGGGTCTGCTTCTTCCCTCTTTACATCTTATTGTGTGACATTGAGTAAGCTGCCTTACCATTCTTCAGTTTCCTTATTCATAAACTGGAGAGAATAATGCTTTATTGCTCTTCTTAAAATGCTTTAAAATTCTCAATTAGAAAATGCTGTTTTTGGCAAAGATGTGTTCACTCCCAGGCCACAGCCTCACTCCACTGCTGGCTCACCATTTCAGACCACATTGACCTGCTATTTGTGTCAAGATCTGCTTTTTATGATATGTCATTTCCAAATTCAGCTGGTGCTAGGGTTATCATTCGTATTGTTGTTCTGGTTTGCACAATCTGCCTTCCCCCCTCTCCAGCTGGCTGAGAGGATTCTTGTACTCTTTGCTGTGGGAAAATTTTGCTCTTATTTTTTTGTGACTCAAAAAGCCCCTGAGCTTGTAAAGCACATTTCAAGCATCCAAGGGTAACAATATATAAACCAGTTGGACTAGAGATTGGAGCATCATAGGAGCCAGCACCTTATTCCAGCCTAGTAAGGTCTGTTCCTCAAGAGGAGTGTTTTGTGTGTTCTTGTTAAAGTTTTCATATATTCCATTAAAGCATCCTCTCGTTATCTGTCCTCTCCTTGGAGGAGATACTATTCATCTCTTTTGACGTAGAGGTACAACCTGCAGAAACAAATATGGTTCCATTATGGGGTTCTATGAATAGACCTAATTGCCATGAGTTACAGTCTGAAATGAGTTTAAGCATGAAATGAAACATTCTTTGTTTTGTTTCTCCCAGACCCACCTGAACATTGTGAAAAAGCGAGTGGAGGCACCCATTGAGGGCCAGTCCCTCAGTTTGAGCACATTAACTAGCATTTCATTGCTACAGTATTCTGTTAAAAAGCCAGGAAAAAATAAAACTAAAAAGGAAGAAAAAATTCTGGAAGGCTTTTGAATTCATGACCACAGGGCCAGAAATGTGGATGTTGATATGTGTGCAGAAGAAACCACTGGTCGTGTTTCTAGGCCCATTTGAATTCCACCAGGGCCAAAAATCTGGATGGTGGTTCTGTGTAATTTTAGTGTGCACAATGTTGGACAGCTCATCATTGGTGAGTGAATCAATTTTTCAGTAATCTTTGTCACAGCAGGCAAGATAGAAATTGGTCTGTAATTTGTAATCATTACTACTTTGCTTGAGATTAATCCTGGATCACCCACAGTGCAAAAAGATGCCTTCCAACCTCAGGAAGGACCATTCCCCATTCAGAGGGTCACTGAGGCTTGCTGTTCACAAAGCACACTTGGTCTTGACTATCCTTCATTTTCATGTCAGATGAACTTTTTTTCTGTTTTTCTCAACAAGCCTGAATACTCCAGACTTTTTACATAAAGCAATTTTCTCAGTTCTTAACCTGGTGAAAGAGATTGGAGGGTGGAGGGTGAGCTTTGGAGTTTTCCTATTGATATATTTTTCAGAAGAGACAAAAACCACTGCTGTAATGGATGCAAGTAGGTGTGGGCAGTGAATAGAAATATCCTTTATTAACACAGAAAGGCTCTATTTACTAGCAAGTAGTTAATATGAGGAATTTGGGCTGAAGGATACTGTAGTTCTGAAGATATGAGTTGACTTCTGAAAGAAAAGCATTGACAAAGCAACCCAGTCGTTCTAGGACTGCACCATTTATAGTGAAACCTGTGCATTGGAAACCACTGGTATTAACAGTAATTTCTTAGCTAACCTCTTAATGGTAATGCCAAGGTTTCTAAGTAACATTGTGAGTGATTTTTTAGTTTGGTTTGGTTTTTTCTTTTGTTTTGCTCACCCCCTCACCCCCGTTAAAAGCCTCTTTCATTTGGTCATTGATTTCTTTCCTTACCTCTCCACGCAGAAAAAAGGAGCCCTGGACTAGAATTCAGTTTTCTGATATAAAATGCTTTTCTTTTGACATTAGATTGTTTGCTTTAATGTTGAAGGACTTCAAAGTAAAGAGATTATAGAAAAAAGGAAAAAATGAAAAGAAAATGACAGATATGTGAATTGTTTGCAGGGATAACTGTGGTCATAGTAGTCATCAGATATTGCATTGTTGCATTTCCAGCAGGAAAGATAAGTGTTAAAACTATTGTACATTGTTGATCAGCCCTGTTCAAGAATGCTAAATTCAGCGTAGGATAGGTGAGAGAATTCTTCTGGAGTACTAAGGATAATGGAGAGCCAATTTTATGACAAAAGAAAGAAGTTACGGAACTTGAAGAACAGTGTTGAACTACCAGCAGATACGAATGGCCTGCATTTAAATTGGAGATGAAAAGGTTCTTCCCATCATGTGCCATTGTTGGTATGAGCATGTATCTGTTTGGTGTTACAGCAATCACTAAATAATCTTGGAGGTCCTTGCCACTGTATTTCCTGTACAGAGAAAAGTTCCTAAAGAACTGCGTTTGTGTCATTTTCTTAGATTGGATGAAATGTCAGAATAATGTGTTGAGATCTCAGCTTTCAGTGAGCGAGCATGTGAATTGAAACATTACATTACACATGTAATTTAAAACAAGCTTTAGGATTTGGAATATTTGAATAGCTGGTTTTGGTTAACTTTTCTCTTGATCTGTAAACATCAGAGTTAACGAGGCTACTATAAAGAGATCTGCATGAAATTCTGGAAAAAAAAGTCTTATGTAAATTACTGTCATCACTTAATCACTACTTCTTTTATTTAATTGAGAAGTTAGAATCATCTGTGTTGTACTTCAAATTTAATATAATTCCAAGTAAGTGATACTGGTAAATTTGAATTTTTCTAATATACTCTTTTAAACCATTATGGTTAAATTAAAAATTGTTGGATTGTAGCTTGATTTAAAATTTACCTTTTTTTGTATTTGACCTCGGATGACTGAACTGAGCTCCACACAGAATTGGGGTGAAATGTGGCACCTTTCTCACCTGTGTTAAAGAGGTTCTTTGTCTAACTAGGATATCTCTGGCTTGGAGACCTTCCAAGACGACCATCATTTATCATTTGTGGGATGGTGTTCTCTTATGGATTTCCCACAGTCCTTCCTGATAGATCTGTTTATTTAATTATGCACCAAGATGAGAGGTAAAAATGTCTTGGATATTTAGGAAGAGGGTCTGTGGCTCTGCCAAGAGCTGAACATTGTCCTTGTCTATGTCCTGCCCCTGGCTCTGAGTGATGTCCCTCCAGAAGGACAGGGCAGGAGCATGGTTAGGGAAGGAATGCTGTGGCTGTTTGGAGCATGGATTGAATGTGTGAGTGCCCTCTGTCTCTGCTTTTTCTCTGTTCTCCAGGAAAACAGCACATATTGAGCAGAAGTATAGGGAGATTGAGCAGAGTGTCTATTTCTGTCTTATTTCTTCAAATATTTCTTAAGTATAAGGATTTTGCATCCCTGTCCTTGTTGCCCACTCTCTCTGCACATCCTGAGTCAAGGATGTGTAGCTGGGAAGAACTGAGTAGTTCCTCCTGGTTCTAGGCAATTTATAATGTGAATATTTATCTAGAAAAACTGGGAAAGGGGGGATATTGTGGAAGCAGAATTTTCAGAGGAGATAACTGGACATTCACAAAAAAATGAAGTTTGTTTCTGCTTGCATGCACACAAGAGATGTTCTAAGGTATATACTTAATTAATTTTTGCTGTTGATTTATTTTCTATGTTCCTTTGTTGCCTGATCAATTATTTTGTTATTTGAACTTCTTTTTCTTCTGAAACTGATACGTGCTAAGCTGTAGCAACAATAGCTGAATATTGGAGATTTTGCATCTGGGACTCATTCTACTGTGAACTGAATATATTATTTTCTTAGACTCTCCCAGTGCAGCCCAGTTCTTTATCAAGACTCCAGTTTGCTGCTGCCAAACTGAACTAGTTTGTTTTGCTTGTGAATATTATTGACTTGGAATACTTCTGAAAAGAAATGTCATGTCAGTAATGAGAGCAGGTGAATTGTGCAGTGTGTGCTACTTGTAAGCACTTCATAACAGTTCTCATTCAGCTTTGTGGATACCAACTTTTACTTTCGCAATATTACTTGGAGAGCTGAATGCTTGCTTTCTTAATGCAGAATGAGGTTTGCATTTTTCCTTAGTGCAGTAAATGACCATGCTAGCAGCTGACATTGCCATGACTTTAATATGCAGAGAGATTTTTATAACTTATTGTTTCTATTAATGCAGTTTTCATCAATTGTATACAAGCATGTATAGTGATAGTTATTTTTTTATACTCTCTCAGAAGTCTTCATGTATCTATCCTTTTGTAAATATATGAAGCTGTAGACAGAAAAGCAATGCCACAAAGAGAATTGTTAAATTAGACTTGATGTGCTTTGTCAAACGAAGGAAAAGTTCAAACTGCATTGTAGATATAGTGCAAATGAATTTCTGTGCAGCTATAGACACTGATCCATGGTCTAATAAAGACCATTCTAATTCTGTTCTTCTTCAAGGCTTTACAGCCCTGTCTGTCTGTCTGGGAATTCTTATCAGTATTGTAGCAGATGGGGTGAGAACCTGCATCACCCTGGGAAGTTGGTCAGGATCTGGATGGGGCCCAAAACCACCATAAACCACAGCCCATTTCAAATATATTACCAAAAAATTATATTGAATAGCAACTTAAATGTTCCTCTTTATGTGAACTCTTCTTTTGAAAATCATCAAAAAATTAAGTCAGTTACAATATGTTTGAAAGTGCTGGAGGAGAAAGAAAAAAGACAGTGTTCACAAAGACTAATTGAAGCACAGAGATAGGCATCTTTCTGTATGTTCCATTTATTATTTTTCACCACTTGTTTTATTAACATGCATCTAGAGTTACATGTTGCTTTAATCTCCTTGATTAAGACTTACTGAAGGAATCTGTCATTATTTATTGTCTGAGTGCCTCAGGTCCCACTTTTTGTTTTACATCAGCCTTGCGAACTACTTCTGACTTGAAAGGGGAATACTGTAGTTTCCTGTAGTAAAGTTTAGCATAACTGAGTTTATTTAAAAAAACTCAAACAACAAACCAGAAAACTAAATCAATTATGTGATTGTATGATTAAGGCAGAAGAGCCCACTTTCCTACAACTGATACACAGTAAATTCTTTTGAAGAGGTTTCCAGAGCTGTTTTCTGTGCTGTTGTCTTAAGTTTGCTATAGCCATTTTTTTTTTGCTGATGAAATACACTTTTTTTTTTCTTTTCTCCTTTAGTAACTATGTGTCTTCAAAGCTAAGGTAAATTATTTTTAGCCAGAAAGAGTTAAGTCAGCTTGCCAGTGCTTTGCTGCTGAGCAAGTCTTCTATTTAAGTAGTTCATTGGGGCAAGTTCCTAGAACTAAATTCACAGGAGTTTACTATGATTTCAGATCAAGAGGGAAAAATATGTTTTTAATGTAGGATTTTTTGGTGCCTGTTAGTGGGTTCAGGAAGATACTTAAAGGGAGAATGAAATAAAGGCCCATTGTAAAGCTACCTAACTCATTGTTACCACGTGCAGGCTTTACATTTCTGCTGCTCTGTTGTCTTTGATACTATAAACTGATGTTGATTTTTTTATCCTAAATTGATTTTTGCAGATATTTGATTGATATATGCAGAATGATATAATTTAGAGAGTATTTCTAGCATATGGTAGAAGTATTTGTGTGCATGAAAATACCACCCTGGCTCCCAAAAAAAGACATAGATAACTTATTTTGATTTTTCTTTGTTTGTGTGGAGTGCATTGAGGAGACGTTCCAGATATGAAAGAGTCTAGTCATAATACCAGCTAAAAATGCCATTTACATATTCTGCTCTCTTAATACTTCAGGTTAGT
Organism: Sialia sialis; assembly: GCA_009812075.1. Taxonomy (NCBI): domain Eukaryota; kingdom Metazoa; phylum Chordata; class Aves; order Passeriformes; family Turdidae; genus Sialia; species Sialia sialis. The sequence continues at coordinate 2,765,646 of VRYO01002482.1, forward strand.
AAGAGCTGTTGTAAGAAAATATTTTAGGATGTAGATATTTAGAACAGTTGGATTACTTTTGACAACAGTGCAAGGAATCCATTCAAAGCTTATTTCCCTCTTTTGTTCACTGAGGACCTGCAGAATCTAAGATAAAAATGGCAGTTGTCCTGAGGGCACCCTGAGGCATGTCATTAAAATTGGAATTTGATCCTCTTTTCATGGTTACTTGGGACAATCAACCACAGCAAACCTGAAAACTCATCAGTTTTCAAAAATATGACATGCCCTTGACTTTGTCAGTTTGGATTCTGTGTGCAAGATTTGAGTATTTCAGAATCCCTTTAGATGTCACTCTGTCTTCAAGAATACAAACATTGTGCCTTGTACTATACAAAAGATACAGTACTTCTAAACATTTCTGAGCACTTACCTTATTTATGGCTAGGGGAAAGCTAAATTATAGTCATCAAAACGAAATGCTTTTTTAATTGAGATTTTTAACTCCTAATTGTGGGAAATAGAATTGTATGGAGTCCAGTTTTTAACTATTAAAATGAAAAATTTGACTGTCTGAACTGGTACGGACTTTTCTAAAACGAGATGAGACTACCCATTCTACTCGGCTGTGTATTTCTATCTGATAACTGCAATTTTCAAAAATACCTGGAAAATGGGTGCAAAACAACTTTTCTCTGTTTCTCCCTCTGTACCTGATCTCTTGCTGCCTTCAAGCCCGTTGCCTTCCCCGCTTCCAGGCTGTTAGGTTTTTAAAATCTGTACACGTTTTCATATGTATTATTTTTTGTCAATACCAAAATAATCACTTTTCTGTTCCTGCAGCTGGGCTGCCAGAAAATTGCATTTTGTCTCTGTGGCAGAGAACCCAGGAGCTGGCCACTTTGCCATGCCTGCAGCTTGCCATCGGTAGCTCACTGATGCTCGATGTGCTGGGAGCCATATGGCCACTTCTCGCTGCTCTTCCTCTTGCTGCTCCCCTGAAAGCTGCAAGTGGAGAAGAAGCAGCTGCTGACACCAAGGACAAACAGGGACTTTGTCCAGGAGAGAGGCAGTGATGGTGACAGACCTTTGACTGTACCCCACATTCCCCTCAAGACATTTTCCTCCCAGCTACCTCTTGCCTTTAGATTTTCTATAATATGCATATGTTCCTCCCTCTTTTTTTTTTTTTTTTTAATTTTATTTTTAGTTTTTTTGGTATATCTCTTATTTCTTAGTCTGTACTAAAGTTCCTCATTAATATGCAGATTATTTTGAACTGCAAATCCATTCATTTGATAATTGGCATAAAAGTGTTACGCATGGAGCAGCACAAGACTTGGCAGGAGTAGGCAGGAGGAGGTTTCGGTGCCTAATCCCCACCAGGCACATGGGTTAAGGTGTTTACTTGCACCATTTTTGTGGGAAGGAGCAGCCTTACCTGTTCATGTGGAAATTCCTAATTGCTTTCTTTGTTTTGACAGATTTATGGGTTACAACAAAACATAATTGCAAGTAACATAACACTCTCATGAGCACCTGTAGTGTTGCTACTACAAATAGAACTACTGAAGTACTGTGTTGGTTATTGTGAAAGCACATTCAGTTGAAGTTCTCAATTTTTCATGCCATGCATGTGGTGCTCTTGGTCTTCTGCTTTGGTTTGCAGGAGAATTTCTTCAGTCTTCAGACATGCAACATATATTGCCTCGCTTTTCTCATCTGTTCAACATTGAAATGGTTAATTATGTGTTAGAGGCAAGTTAGTGCCTGGTAACCTGTTACTTGTCCTGAATTGCCACTCTCATGGTTGAAATTAATTGCTGGGCTTTTGGAGAATTCTCTGCTTTGTGAAGTTGTCATCTGCAAAAAGGTGTTGCACTGTAAGGCTGAATAACAAAAAATTGTGCCTGTGGCATCTGAGGAAGTGACATGTCTGCTCTGCAGCACTCACAAAAAGATCTTTGGATCTGTTGAGATGTTCACTTAGCTGGAGTGACTGTTGAGGGGTGACAGGTGGATAAACGAGGGAAGGAACCCTGACCTAATGTTGCAAGAGGTCATGGATGTTGGTATTTAGGACACTTCTGCTATCTGCCTGTTTTGTGTACTGACTTTTCTTTTGCAACAGTTGACAAATTATCCTATTTCTTTGAGCCTTGGTGTCCTTCTCTGCAAACTGAAAATGTTTCTGCATTTAAAAAAGACATTTCATTGGCAGAATGCTGTAGGAATGAAGACTTTTGCAGGAACTGTAAAGCTCCTCATATCAGTTGTGGTGATGATTTAGCAGATACATTTGTTCTAAAAACCATATAAGAGTATAGCGCTTCAAGTAACTGATGAATAACTGTGCTTATTGAAAAAATAAAGAAAAACAAAATGAGCGTGTTCAAGAGAGCAAGTAGTTCTGTGATTTGGAACTGTGCAGATCTCTGTCTTCACTGTACACTGCTCTGGGAAGGCTTTGCAAGCCTGGCTGCTTCCTGGTGCTGTGGAGTTGTCTATGCACTCCCTGGTCTCCACCATCCCATCCCTGCGTAGCCCCAGCTGGGAGATGTGAAACCAGGATTCAAGCTTTATTAGAGATGAGGCAGCATTCCTTTGAAAAAAACTGGATAATATCTGTGCTTGTATTTATACTGTGCTACAGGATTATTTTCTGGAGGCCTGATGTCAAGATGCTGTGCTGTGGAGAATAAGAAAAATTATGATAAGTCTGTGATATCTCCCCCCTTATACTGTTTTACAGAACCATTTATGCCTTTTTTTTTTTTTTTGGACATGTAGATTCTTTTTAATTCTTATAGCTCTGTGCCGTTGTGCTTAATATTTCTTAAGAGCTAGGAAAGACGTGCATGTTAGTATGATGAAAGCTGCATGTTTTATACACATGTAAAAAATTGAATTATGCTGGTATTGAAAATTGTCTGTTGAAAATACAATGCAAACTCTGAATAAATTCTGCTGTTGCAAATCATGTATTTGGATTATAGTTGCTGTGAGACTGAGCCCTTACAGATTCTTAAACTTTTCTCAGGATAATTTTAAAGCTTCACTCAGCCTAGGATTTTAGCTTAAATCTGTTAAACAGAAAGGTCTTAAGACTGTCTGTCAGAGTTTTCTGTCAACAGTAACACAAATACTGGGCTTACTCAAATGCTGGCCTCTCTGGAATCTGAGTACCTTGAGCAAGGTGCTTCAGAGCAAGACCTAAAGCTAATATTAGAGACAAAATATTGGTTGTTTTTATTTCTTGCTGAGAAAACTTATTAGCATTTTATTATTAATGCATATGTTTTTTCTTATGATATTCATTTATGTTAGGTGAATATGAAAAAAAAATCTTCGGAGTCACAGAAATTCCTATCCTTAATTTAAAAAAGACAGAGTTTCAGTTCTATGACCTTTATCATAGCAACAGTGAAGAGTAAATTTTATTCAAAGCATTTAAATGAGATCAAACATAACCTCCAGAGTAGGTAGAATAGAAAGTCATCTCTTTTGGGAATGTTTCTGATAGCAAATCCTTGCCTTTAGCCCTTGGTTATTAAAGCATGACACAAATGTGTTCCAATAGCACCTAAATTGGTATTGGTGCAGGTGGATGTGCAAATGAAGTCCAAATCCAATGCATAAAAACTGCTCCCTTTAAATTTTAGAGGAAGAATTTCCTTCACATCCTAATAATGGAAACATTTCACTGTTGGAGTAGGCACTGAAGAAATGTTGGTAATGTGTGTGTAACACTCATTACACATGGAATTCTTTTGGTGTTTTTGTCATGCTAAGCCTTGCTGTGAGGCATCTCAACAAATAGAACAGATTAATCATTGCTGGTATGCCTTAGTTTTGGTCCATTTGCTTTTCTGACACCAAAAATGTAGATTTGAAGACATTTAATTATAAATATGTGCTGAGAGTTTAGTATTAATATTGAAAGCGACCTTTTTTAAATTCAATAGAATATACGTGAATTTAGAAGTCTTAGATGATTTTTGTTTTATCTGCTGTGTTTCCACCTTATTTAGGGATTTTATGTTGAAAGGGAAATAGCTTTTATATAATAATATTATAGTATATATATAATATATATTAATAGTATTTCAGTTAAAAGTGGTGTTACATAGCACGTTTTGTGACTGTGGCAATTGGGTTATGAGGGGCTTGTAAACTTCATAAAGTATATCATTTTGTCAGTCCAGATTTTTTATGTCTAAGTACTACCTGATCAGTAAATAATAAATTCAGTTTACTGAATAGAAGTTTTTTTCACTAAGAAATACTCAGTTGGAATATATATCTTTAATTGGCATCAATGGCTGATTTCCCAGGGAGCATAACAAAATGGATCGTTTAATAGATGCCCAATCTCTCCATCCATCTATCTATCAGCACAGCACATGATGTTTTGACTTTAACATGGTAATTATCTCAGGCTGACTTCAGAGAAGAAGCTGCCACCCACACAGCAGTGCTTAATTACTTCAGACTTCAGTTTGCCAAGAGAAAAATTGACTTTTTTTTTTTTTTTTTTTTTTTTTTTGCACATTGCATGGAATTGAAATGATTTCATTGTCATTTTATTTGAAATGCAGCCTGACATCACCATGGCATCATGGGAAAGAGAATGCAAAATTTCTCTGAAATTCTTAAAATAGGCTGAAAGCTGCCTTATATTTTAATGGTTTTCTATGAAGCCTGTGTTCACATTCCTTGAATGTTAATGATGAGCTGTTTCAGCGTATGGGAGGAATTTTTTCCATGAATACATTTCATTTGCAAGCCAATGAATGCATTTTTTTTTAAGTTGCCAAAATTAATACAAACTTTGGCATTTTAAGGGTAGGTGACTGTTCAAATTAATGTTTGTGCACTGTAGATTTGAGAACATAACTAATAAAATGAAAGAGATAATGAATTAATGGTAGTGTACAGGCAGTTTAGGAATCAAATAACTAATGTTTTTTGTCATTGAAAATTACAGCTATTATCCTGAAATGAGATAAGAAAGTTGCATATGTGTGTTTTCAGCATCTGAAAGCTAAATTTAATATCTATGAAAATTAGTACAAGGTTTTATATAGATGTTGTTAAACATGCTGTTAATTGATTTGCTACACAAATACTTGAGGCAACCTGCTGGAATTAAGCACTGTAGACAGACTTTTGTGCTCAAAAGAGAAGAGAATTTGATTCCTAGATGTCTTACCCTGTGTTCTCTGAGGACAAAGAGCCATTCTGGGATCAATTTCAAAGGCTCTAGTGGGTCTCTTGCAACCACTGATGCCAGTGGCAATGAACTCCTGGAAGCCTATGGGACAGGAAAGGAGACTGAGCATACCAGTAGCCTGGATCCCGTAGGAAAAATCTCTTTTGTTGACAGGATGGAAAGCAAAACCTTGGGTCTGGTCTGTGATGCCTTCCAGTGCTCTCTGTGGATAGAAGCATTTGTAGGGCTGCAAGTAAAACTGATGAGATCTGAAAAATGCTTTAAGCAGTTTTTCTTCAAACTGCCTGGGCTGCTGCTGGCTGGGAGCAGTTGAGGGGCCTGGCCATTTCACCTGGCAGTACATGCAGCACTGAGGCAGGAAAAAGCATGTGTGTTTGTATCAAAATTGGAAATAAATCTTCACACAGTGAACTCTGCCAGTCTTCCTGTTAAAATTTTACCCTCAAAAGAAAATTCAATATACTGTCTTCCCAAATGGCAAATAAGTACAGTAGTTTCACGATTATAAACCGCACCTGAATATAAGCCACACTTCCGGGTAGCTGGGAAGACCACGGGATTTGTCCATATATAAGCCGCACCCGAATATAAGCCGCGCTTTTTTTTTTTTTAAACTCACACGGCAGAGGGGGTGGGGCGCTCCGGCCCGGCCCCACACAGCCCGGCTTCCCAGGGGCAGGGGCCGGCCCACCCTTGCGCAGCCCCCGTTCCCGGCCCTCCCCCGTTCCCACCGGCTCCCGGTGGCACAGGGGCCGGGCCGCACACTTGCAGCCCCC